>JAOTRH010113925.1:0-15170 GCA_034768845.1 Heliamphora exappendiculata
TTGACTTGAATTTCAATTGAGATCAACACAGAAGAAAAATTCTACTTAAAGAATTCTTAAGTGTTTGAATCTTTTGAAATACAAGTCATACCTTTTTGGCTAAGGTGTCAATCTTGATTGTTCAAAAATGGGTTAACACTTTAATTTTAAAAATAAAAAATGTTATCCAATTAAAGACATTTATTTATAGAAAATGAATTATGAAGATCATCAAAATCAATTAAAGAAACTCTTGGGCTAACATAACCTAACTGTCGCATTCGAGAACATTTTGGAATCGATTTGTTGATTTAAGAATTAGAGTGCGCTTTTGGTTAAACACATTGGTCGGATAGTATTGACGTGTGCGTTAGAGTGCGCTTTTGGTTAAACACATTGGTCGGATAGTATTGACGTGTGCATGCACTGTGTTCTACGTTTGCAAGTCCTTGAACTAATTTGTGACGTTGAATCTTTCTTTGGGTTCTCCTTATATTCCACGACATATCTTAGTAATTAATTTGGAGATAAAGTTGTTTAATTTTTACGAATGAGCTTTATTCAAGTGTTTGTATCATTTTTCCACCGAGATGTTCAATGAAGATATTAATTAGAAATGTTTCTTTCTTGACTTGACCTCATATTTGCTTGAAATCCAATGTATACGTTATAAAAAGTAATTGGGACGGGTGAAGCCAATGATAATAGATGAATGGCTAGAGATGGATGAGTCGTTTTCTTTGGTTCATAAAATTGGTAGAGATCAAATTGGTTGCCAGTCCTAAAAACTAAGTCACATCATTGGCTATGGTGTCTAGAATTTTCATTAATATAATAGAAACTTAGTAAAGGAAATTTTCAAGTAAGTGGATTTATGGTAAAATAAATAAATATGGGATTATTTTTACTAACACCGAAATTCACAAATTTACTTGAACTTAGAAATACTTTCTAATGCAAATATAAATAAAGAGGAAACACTCTCTAAAATTATTATTCATAAATAACCAAGTTGCCCTAAGCCTCATATTCGTTATTTATAATCTACGAAACCCTAATTAAAGTAGAAAATAAAAAAAGAAATACTTGCTAGCAAAACAAGAATAAAGAAAAATTAAAAAATTACCAAGACTGAAAACATTTGAGTTAGGCTCAAGTCTAAAAATTAGAATCAAAGATACAATTGCAGAAAAAAATCTAACCTAAAATGGATTGGGCAAGACCAAGTAATTAGCAAATTAAAAATTTTCTAAAATGGCAAAATTACAGTTTCTTAGGTTTAAATGATGAATTTTGATCAAAAAATGGCTTAAATTAGGGTGTTGCAATAAATTTTGCCCGTTAGGCCATTTGTAGTGAAACATAAACCTTCCGATAGGTCGCATCTCTATTATTACTTTTTACTCTTCTATCATAAACTTTCGTAAAAGAAAAGTTGTACCAATAGTTCATTGTTGTTAAGATAGATACATTTCCATAATATCAAGGCTTTGTTTGGATAAATGTTTCTTATTGACTTATTGCTTTTTTTTTGTTTATTTTAACTTAAAATTATATAATTTGATTTATTAGCTTATTTTTGCTTATTTTTGTCTTTTCTAAACTTTTTTATAGTTTGATTAAAAATTTTTAGTTTTTTGGTTCGTCCCAATGAGATAAGTATAAAAAATACAATAATTTAACTAAATAATAAAAAAAATTCACTAAAGACGAAAAATCTATGAAAGAAAATAAGCCATTAAACCAAATTTCGATTGAAGAAAATATGAACTAGTCCCAATCATCTTCTTCCAATTGCAACAAGCTTTCTTCCAGTTTCAAAATTGTCACTATATGTGTGTGCATCTATTTATATCTATACTAATAATTACGCATGTTTAAAGGCATTTTAAATATAATACTATTATAAAATTTACTTTAATAGTGAACAATCTCCTTAATTATTTTGAGTAACAACATATTTAAAAATAATTTTTATTAGTCTCACAATTAATTCTAACTATATCCAACAATAAAAATATACGTATATCAAAATTAAAATATATTAAATAAACTATAGTTTCTTAACTCTGTGTATAAGTATGCATATTAAACTATATTTGTCATACTTTCACTCTTGCTATTTTCTTCATGAGAGAAAAAAAAATTAAATTTCAAATAGACAGAAAATATTAAATTTGAAATGAAAAGAGGTGAGAGTTGATTAGTGAGAAAGGAGAGGGAGATTAAAAAAAAGTAAAGGCTCTGTTTGGGCTAAATATAAAAATTTTTACTTAGTTTTGTTTTTTATAAATTTTTTTTATCTTTTGGCTAGATTTTTTTATTTTTTCGAATCGTCACGATGAGATGAATTCAAAAAGTAAAAATTCTTTATTAAAAAACGAAAAAAATTCATTAATGTTGAAAATAAGTAACATAAAAATTGACTTATTTGCATATGTTTGTTTATTTATTTATTTTTTAAAAGTTTTTTTATATTCTGATCAAATTTTTTTATTTTTTTGACTCGTATCGATGAGATGAGTCAAAAAATATAATTATTTGAGTAAATAATAAAAAAAATAAAATAAAATAAAATAAATAAATAAACAATTATTCCAAATTAATATATATATATATAAATAAATTTTCAACCTTAAACAAATATCCACGTATTTGGCTCATGGATTGGTGTGTCTTTAATTTCACCAGCTCAATTTCCCATCACACATTATTAGCTTTCGCCTTTGGACACCAAATGGAGAAATCAAATTCATTTCTCACGCTACCAACTGTGTCTTTCCTCTATTTCATTTCCCTTTTCACAAACTCTCAGTCTCTTCCATTGCTTCCCACAACCGCTGGCAGCGCTAGTAGTGTCATCCTCACCAGCGAGACAGACCGACAAGCTCTGCTCGCAATAAAGGATCTGATACCCGGAGACCCCCTTCGTGTCTTGAGCTCATGGAATCATTCTACTCACTTCTGCGGATGGCAAGGCGTCGCCTGCAGTCCCCGGCACCAGCGCGTCACCGCCCTAAACCTGTCGTCCTTGCGGCTGGTGGGTTCTCTGTCTCCTCACATCGGGAACCTCACCTTCCTCAGAATCATTGATCTCAGAAACAACAGCTTCCATGGCAGGATCCCTCGAGAGGTGGGGAGCTTGTTCCGGCTGCAATATTTCTCGATTTATCGCAACATTTTCCAGGGAGAATTGCCGCCCAACTTGCATCGCTGTTCCAATCTTGCGTCATTTCTGGTGGGTTTCAACAATCTGGAAGGAAAAATTCCTACAAATCTCGGTTCTTTGTCCAATCTCTTTCAATTGGTTCTCGAGGAAAATAGTTTCGTCGGAACCATCCCATCTTCTATTGGAAACATATCCAGTCTTCGCGCTCTCTCTCTGGCACACAATGGTCTAGAGGGAAGCATTCCTCCCGAACTCGCTCGTCTGTCAAAGTTGGAGTTTCTTTCGCTATCTTTCAATCGTTTGTCCGGCACGGTTCCGGTACTTCTTTACAATATCTCCTCTCTCAATTCCTTTTCTGTATCTAGCAATCTACTGCACGGAACTCTTCCCCCAGATTTGGGGTCGAGACTTCCAAATCTGGAAGGATTTTATGTGTCACACAACCAATTTGGCGGGCCTATTCCTCCATCATTAGCCAATGCTTCGGGACTTTTTGAACTCGATGTGACCGTGAATTCTTTTTCCGCCCCCCTGCCGATGAGTTTGGGAAATCTTCATGGGCTGCAGAAGTTGCTCTTTTACAGCAATGAATTCGGACGAGGAGGAAGTGATCATGGAAGTAGTGAGTTGACGAACTTCCTCTCATCTCTCTCTAATTGCTCCAACCTGCAATTCCTGGATTTGGGTGCAAATATTTTTAAAGGTTTGTTTCCCCATTCCATTGCAAATCTCTCCACCACCATCACGTTGCTCGTTATCAACGACAACTCTCTGTCCGGAAGCATTCCTCCTGGGATCGGGAACCTTGTAAACCTGGGTACCCTCGCGTTAAGTTACAACTATCTCACGGGCAGCATTCCGGATTCCATTGGAAAGCTCTCGGAGCTGGAAGAACTGTTTTTAAACTCAAATAACATCTCCGGAGAAATTCCATCCTCCATTGGAATGCTCACTAGGCTCGGCATTCTTGACCTGCATGGAAATTTGCTAGAGGGAAACATACCTACTTCTTTAGCCAATTGTACAAATCTGCTTGGCGTTCATCTTGGATTCAATCACCTTACAGGAGCTATACCTCAACAGATCTTTAGCATTTCTTCCCTTGCTACTCTCTTCTTACATCAAAACTACCTAACAGGAGAGCTACCGCTGCAAGTGGGTGACTTGAAAAATCTGGGAAAATTGGCGGTATCTGATAACAAATTATCTGGAGAAATCCCAACCACCCTCGGCAGTTGTCAAGTTCTAGAGTTCCTCTACATGAAAAGTAACCTTTTCGAAGGCACGATCCCTCAATCCTTCGAACAACTCAAAGGCATTCAGTTCCTAGATGCGTCTTTAAACAACTTGTCTGGACAGATTCCAAAGTTTCTGGGGGAGTTACATTTTCAATATCTCAATCTTTCCTACAATGTGTTTGATGGTGAAGTTCCAAGTGATGGAGTTTTCAAAAACAGTAGTGCCTTCTCTGTCGTTGGAAATAATAACCTCTGTGGAGGAATTGAAGTGTTACAATTGCCCGCCTGTCCGACAAAGGTCCTGAAGGGAAAAAAAGATCATTTCAGCCGTAGGCTAATAGCTCTAGTAGTTACCCTCATTGTTGTTCTATCATTAGCCTGCATTTTTGCTGCACTTTATTGGATTCGAAGGTCAAGACATGAAGCCTCTTCCACCACGTCACCCCTGAAAAACCAGTATTCGCAACTCTCTTATGGAGAACTTCTTCGAGCAACCAATGGGTTCTCTTCAAACAATCTACTTGGTGAGGGAAGATACAGTTCCGTTTATAAAGGGATTCTCAACTCCGATGAGCAAGTTGTTGCCGTGAAAGTACTAAACCTTCAAGAACACAGAGCGAACAAGAGTTTCATAGCAGAATGCGAAGCACTAAAAGGCATTCGCCATCGAAATCTCGTCAAGATAATCACGTCTTGCTCAAGCGTTGATTTTAAAGGCAACGATTTCAAGGCTTTGGTGTTCAAGTTCATGAAAAATGGGAGTTTAAACAGTTGGTTGCACCCAAGTCTTTCGGAGCAGCAGGGCCAGGGCCCCAGAAACTTGAACTTTGTTCAAAGACTAGGCATTGCCATTGATGTGGCCTCTGCGTTGGATTATCTTCACCATCAGTGTGAAATGGCTTTCGTGCATTGTGATCTAAAGCCGAGCAATATTCTTCTTGACGATGATTTCTGCGCCCATGTTGGTGATTTTGGCTTGACGAGGATTCTTTCAGCCAGCACAGGGACAGGGATATCCAATCACCAGCAATCAAGTTCAATAGGTATTAGAGGAACGGTTGGATATGTTGCACCAGGTAATTGACTCTATTTATTTATTGTTCCTTTCACACATTAAATTGATTAAAAGAACCACTGTTTTAGTTTTTATATTATTATTTGTGGTAAATTCTTTTACTTTCTTTGGGAACAAATGCTTTTTATAACTTTTTTTAACTGACTTATTTTTGTATTTAACATTTTTTCATCTTTTTGCTAAATTTTTATATTTTTTTAACTTAGTCCAATGAGAATAATCAGAAGGGCAACAATAAGAATTATATATATATATAACAATGCTATGCACCTAAAAAAAAAAAATATACTCAAAAAATTATTTAAAATTTAAAATGAATAGTTAAAATTCACTTAGAGTGTAACTAATATTCTATTAAATATAAATATACACTTTACAAATCACTTTTAAAATAAAATTTTAAGTATTTTGTGGGTACGTAAATTTTTCCTATTTAAAAAGTCTACTAAAAGACAAAATTTGTTGTGCATGGTTGCTATTAGCTAAAGACACAAACATGGTAAAGTGAAAGGGAGTCACCGCTAGGCGTGACTAAAATGAGACTTAATTCCCCATTTGGGATATAATGGATTATTTGTTTATTTTATTTTGTTTATTTTTATTTTTTATGAATGTTTTTTTACTGCATTGTTAAACTAATATATTTTTTAAAATTTTCATTTAGATGAGCCAGAAAAATAAAAAAATTGATCAAAATAAGAAAAAAAATCAATAAAAATAAAAATAAGTCAAAATACGTCAATAAGTCAGATTGTAAATTGCTTATTTTTATTTTTAGTGAATTTTTTTATTTTTTAATACAAAAATTTAATTTCTTTTATGAAGACAATTCGAAAAAATAAAAATTATTGATAAATAAATAAAAAAATTTCATAAAAATAAAAATAAATAATAACAACAAAAACAAAAACATGCAAATTAGCTCAAACAGGGCCGCTGGTTTGGAATAAATCTTGCCTTGGTGTCTCTCCATAGACATTAGCCCTAGAATCCTAGACATTTAAAAAGTTTGAAGTTTTTCTTTAACCAAAAGAAAAATTCAAAATTCAAAATTCAACTTGGTAGTTAAAATATCATCCCAAAATTTACTAAATTCTCATCATTTTGATCCTGTTTGGACTAGATTTTTAAATTTTTGCTTATTTTTGTTTTTTTTTAAATTTTCATCTTTTGATGAAAAAAATTTTATTTTTCAGTTCTTTTCATCGAAAAAGTAAAATAATTTATTAAAAAAATTAAAAAAATTCACTAAAAACAAAAAATAAATAATTTGACTTATTCTAGTTTATTTTTGTCTGTTTTGAATTTTTTATATTTTGCTTAGAATATTTTACTTTATCGACTTGTCTCGAAAAAATAAATCAAAAAGTATAATAAGTTAACTAAACGGTAAATTTTTTTACTAATAATTAAAATAAATAAAACAAATAAATAAATAAACAATTATTTGAAACCAGACCTTTGTAATGCAGAGTATGGCATGGGTGAAGCTGTATCAACCCAGGGTGATATGTATAGCTACGGAGTGTTACTATTGAAAATGTTCACCGAAAAAAGGCCTACCGATCAGATGTTTTCTGACAATATTAACCTCCATAACTATGCAAAAACGTCTCTTCCGCATCAAATCTGGAAAATTGTTGATCCCCGAATTATATTGGCAGAGGAAGAGCTGTCGAGCGATGAGACTGGGCAATGTCGCACAGCCCGCATTTCTAAACTAGAGGTTTGTCTTGTTTCGACGCTTCAAATTGGAGTTTCATGTTCTGTCGAACCACCGAGCGAGAGAATGAATGCCAAAGATGTTGTCATGGAGCTTCACAAGATTAGGAAGCTAGTTCTTGATGCAAGAGGAACAAGGTAAAGAAGACACGTTGTTTTAAGCTTATTTTGATGTTTAGAAGTTTCTGTATCCTCCTCCTATTCATAGGCTCCCTTAGGATTGTCCATGTATTGGTTTTCGGTGCTTATTTGGGATGTCTAAATTAAGAGAGATAGTTTTTTCAAAAAATAAAAAAAAATAAAAAAATTAGGTTGTTTGGAATAATTTTTTATAGTAACTTTTTTATTTTTTTGTTTTTTATTAAAATGTCTAAAATGTTCTTATTTTTAGCTTTTAAGTTATAGTATTTGGAATATTAGTACGGATTTTTTTTATTTTTATGAGTAGGGTTGACTTTTTTAAGTAAGTGTATTATAGTAATTTTATTTGAAAAAAAGTTATGGTGTTTATGATATGTATTGATTTTTTTCCTTAAATTAAGAAATGAAAAAAAGTCATTAATTTTGTTTTTAACCAAACATTACAGCTTAAAAGTTAACTTTTTTGAAAAAGCCCTAAGTAACATAACTATATATGGTTTTGCCCACAGTTTAGTCGATGGCGAGTCTCTCCAAAAAATTTTCCTAAATGGTGGTTAAGTTACAGATTTGAGTAGAGTCATGAGTTGAACCCAACTCAACTAACAAATATTTAATTTTATAAATTTTTAAATTTATTATGTGATCAGGTTGCTTATTGCTTTTGTTAGAATTTTGAGTCATGTTAGATTTGTCAAATTCTTAATAAATGTAAAAAAAAAATTTCCTGTGATTGTTAAGGAATTAAGTTATCTTTAAACTCCTAGTTGTGTTAAGAGTTGAGTCGTTTGAATTTCTAAAAGTTATTTATAGAAAGAACTTCTTTTGGTATTAAGAGTTTGCTTTTATAGTACAAGTTTTAGTAGATTGTGTTGAGAGTTTATATCAATCCAAATGACCATAGTACAAATACTCCAAACTTGAAATACAACAAAGAGAAGTAGCACAAGCAGTACAGGCCGTGCAGAATTCCTCAAATTCTTCTCTACCATGTCACCGCTCAAGCGATGGTATATCTACTCGAGCAATCAATATGTAGTTTTAGTTTTATTAAAACTTGAATTATTGATTTCTCATTTCTATATATATAAGAATGGTTTTAGAATTTCGAGATAGTAAAAAATAAAATAGATAAGAAGAGGATCAATTCAGTTTAGTATTATAACAATTCTTCTAAGTCCTAGGATTTCAATTCGAAGATTATTCTTCAAAGTCATAGGTGGATTCTTAAGATTATCTTTGGTGAATTCTTAAGGTTGTTATTGGTAGATTCCGTTGGTATAAAATATTGAAGGTTCGATACTTCAGTGTTGTGGTGATTAAATATAGAAAATGGTGTACGTGAATTCGATAAGCAAGACTTAAAGCATCTAGGTTAAGGATTCGATTATAGTCTGTAAATTTGTCTTATAACTATTCATTGATATAATGCTTGATTTACTTGAACTTGGATCAGTCTCGTAATTTTTACTCGAGTTGGAGTTTTTTATGGAAATAAAAAAATCAGAAGCCTTTTATTTGTTTGATTGGTTTATTTTTTAATTGCTCATGATTGCCTAGATTTTAAATAATTTTTCAATTGACGTTATCCCATTATGCTGCATATAAAATAATTCATATATTATATTTTTTTAGCTTTGATATTTTTGTATAAAAATTATGTAATTTGAGTCTATGTGTGGCTTAATTGGTAAATTTATGATCTTTTGAGTTCTCAATTTATTAAAAGTACATATTTTTAACTAAAAAATTATTATAATTAACTAAAAAAATAGAACGAGCTTAACAAAAAAAAATTCCAAAACCGAACCTTATCCACCCATAATCCGTCAAACTCATGGGCCCAAAATCATTGAATTTATTTGATTGATTGCATACGACAAAATTAAAAATTAAATGCATATTGTTGGGTGGTGGATTATAACTCAACTTGACTTGACCATGAACACCATTATAGGCCTTAATTGGCAATTTAGTCTTTAGGCTTTTTTAGTAAAAGTTAAAAAGTTAACATAACTTGTTTGCTAAAAAAGTTAAGAAAAATTAAAAAATTAAAAAGTTAAATTAAAATATTAATTTTTAGAATATTTTACACAAACTCTTACCCTATTTTAAAATACTACAATATTTTTATTTAATAATTTATTTATTACCAATATTAACTATATATAACTGTATTATAATGAACTATAAAGAAATGTAATATTGTTTAATTTAAACAAAAAGCAAGAAATCTAACATTTTACCCAATCAACCAAATTTAGAAAAGTTAGCATAAAATTTAAATTATCAAATAAATTACTTTAAATTACTTTTAATCAAAACAAGCTTTTTAAATTATTTTCAATCGGGTTGAGCTGGGCTTAACTTTTTTGGGAGGGGATATCCAGGCCCGACCCTAGGAGTATTAGGGCTCGAGCTCCGACTTGGGCCTGGGCTTGGATTTTTTTAATAAAAACTAATTTTTAAATTATTTTTATTATTTTTAAAACTATTTTTTTATATCATATTTATGCATTTCTTATATTTATTTTAGTTTATAAACTTATTTATAGGTTGTTTTCCATCTTTATTCCATCTTATATTTATTTAGTTTATAAACTAACTTATAGGTTTTTTCTCTCCCTTTTTCATATTTTTTAGGTTTCAAATTCAAAATTTGTTGTCCATTATCCTTATCTCTGTAAAGGTTTGAGTAAGAGGATGGAGCCTCGTCAACGGGTAATGTAAGGGTGTGCAAATAACTCGTTCTAACTTGTCAATCCAATCTAATATGTCAACCCAACTTAAACCATACGAGTTATGTGAGTGAATAAATGGGTTGGATAAAAAATATAAGGAGAGTGGGTTGATTACGAATTATATTTTTTTAATTTGTCATCAACCCAATTCAACTCACCTAAAGTATGTATTAGTTATCATGTTCATACATACGAAAAATCTCAACCTCATATACATGTTTATATTTATATAAATTTCTTCTAATTCATGAAGAACAAATTATAATATTTATAATTTTAATTACTATTTTAATTATATGTTATGAATTTTTTTAATAAACATACAATATAAATATTATTGTTAAAGATATTTAATTTTGTAATTATTATTGTTGAATTACTACTCTTATTTTTAGTTAGTCTTTTACTTGACGTGTTAAATATAATTTAAAAAAAAAAATATTCAATAGGTTTTTATTTTTAGAAACAAAATTTTTAAAAAATACTTTTAAAATTTTACAATTTATTAACCTGCTAAACCGTCTAAATCGTGAATTTAAACTATCAAAATATCTCACTCAACTCGCTGATTTTAATGATCAGTAAATTGGCAATGGGTTAAGGGTAAAAAAAAATTTGGGTAATTATAGTGACTTTCATTGAGATTTAATAAAATATCAACTACTACCTCTGTGGTTTCTGAAATGTCATTAACCTCCCATCTGGTTTAGGTTTTGTATCAAATTAGTCTAACTGTTAAATTTTCGCTCAGCTGTGTCTTATTTGGCACATTTTTCGAATAAATTTTTATAATCCAATCCGTTCATTACGTAGAACTCATCGAGATTGTTTAGCATATAAAAATTTAGATTTATTCGATATATGTAATTTAGTGATTGAATAAAATCTCCTAATGAATAAATAAAAATTATAATTTTAAAAAATATTGTTAAACAACTGTTATTCAATCACTTAACTACAGGTATTAGATAAATTTAAATATTAAAATATTAAACAAGCTCGACGAGTTCTACATAATGAACGAATTTAATCATAAAAATTTATTCAAAAAACATGTTAAATAAGGTATAACTGAGCAAAAATTTAATAATTAAACTAATTTAACGCAAAATTTAAATCAGAAAAGAAGTTAATGACATTTTAAAAATTATAAGAGTAATAATTAATATTTTACTAAAGTTCATAAGAGGATACTATAATTTACCCAAAAATTTTCAATATGCTCTAACCCAACCCCGATCAAGGTGAGGTGCAAAAGTGATATAGGGATTAGGGTTAATGCATTAATGGGTTATGTGTTACCCAATCAATTGGCACCGCGTGGACATAACAGTTTGTTCTAAATGTATTTTTCAGTCTGTCGGATTTAATGGATTTCATCAACATTAACTTATTTTCGATCAGAATCCGATTCCTATATGAAATCAACACCCGCTTTCGACCGCAACCAATGTTAAATCCAACCGTACATCAAATATTCGGGTCTAGTACGAGCGGATTGGGCCGCTTATCCTATTTTTTGCTCTCTCTTCAATTAAATAATAAAAAAAATTTGTTAAAAAAATAAATAAATAATTATTTCAAATGAACCCAATATTAGAACCTCTAATTCTAAATTTTGTAGTGTGGAGAGAGAAAACTCACGGATTATTTTCGTAACCCATTGTTACTTCGTGTTAAATTGTAATCTTCAAAAGACACGTAGTGAAAAAGAAGATATATATTCTATTTTATCTTATTAAAGGATAGCTCTCACTTGATATTCTTTTAAAATGAAGTTAGGTTTATTTTTTTAATCCAAAATCTCTTTTTTTATGTAACTAATTTTAATTTAAATTTTGATGGATTAATTTGGAAACCACACAATTTTATTATTTTTCTATTTTTCCGTCTAGAGAATTTTTTTTAACATTAATCTAAATGATGCTACTTTTTTTCTTGTCATAACATTAAGAAAATTAAAATTCTATGATAAAAATAAATTACAAAATCAGATAAGACAGAAAAAAATATTTTAAAGTTTTTATAAGAATTTTTTCATTTTAGCAATTTTTTTCAACTTAACCAAAACAGTTAAATGTTTAGAGTCGTTTTTTCATAAGTCCAAAAAAGTAAAAAAGTTAAGACCTAAAATTTTAAAAATATAAAATATTAAAAAAGAAACAATAAAAAGCCAAGAAAAATGATCCTAGACGGAGCATAAATAATAATATTACATACAAATAGACTTTAACTACATATGAATCACAAAAAATTAATATTGACTATCCATTTGGCTATGTTTAATTGTCGCGAAATTCATATGAAAAAGTATTTCACGAGAAAAATAAAGTAAAAAATAAAAGTAAAAATAAAAACATAATAAAATTAGTTTCTATCACTTGTTTAGTTTGCAAGACACTGCCGGCTGAGTTGCCGACAAAAGCACGTCGATGAGATCGTACTGGATGAGACGGTAAGCATCAACGATAGCAACTGCATCGCAGAGCTCCACGCAAGCTATTAGAAAAAAAAACCAGCGGGATAACTGAGTACATTGGCTCAAACACCTTGGTGCCGCTGTGATCTTTTCTCGGCATTGGTGCCGCTGTGATCTTTTCTCGGCATTGCCATTGACGAGAGTAGGAGAGAGAGAGGGAGAAAGAAGATAGTTGATTTCCAGGATTTTTGTTGAGAGATTTGTGAAATTAATAAAGAAAATAGTATATAATCATTGCATTTGTTTTGTCAGAGGTGATTAAGCAAAGGGTGATGACGACAATGACTTCAACGGCAAAAAAATCTCACGATGATGACAAGTGTTCACTGTGATTTCAATTTGTTAGAAAAAAAAAAAACATCCAAAAATATGAAAACATGTTTTGTGCTGTTTTCAAAAAGGTCCTAATTGTTAACTCGCTTTTTCTTGTTTTTTCAAACAGCCTTTTCTAAAAAAATACTAACAATCAAAGTTTTAAAATTTTAAAAACGTATAATTCCGCAAGAACTATTTTTAAAAAAGCAAACCAAATAGGCCCATAGTTGCTTCCTATTTTTTAAAATATATATGACTCAACCACATTCCTATCAATATCTAATTTAAACCCTAATTGCCAACTTGAAATTTTTAGCTTTTTAGCTAAAAATGCCAAAAATCTAAAAGTGCTCGTTTGGCAAAAAATTAAAAAATCAAATCAAAATACAAACTCTCAAAATATTCTATTCAAACTCCCATCACTTTCAAAATACAGTAATACCACTTATTTATAACTTATTTACTACCACTACCAACTATATATAATTATTAATATCAAATATTTAAAAAAATAAAATTATCTACTTTAAACAAGAAGCAAAATACTAGTTTTTTACTCAAACAACTAATTTTTAAAACATTAGCTTAAAAACTAAGTTACCAAACAATCTACTTTGAATTCAATCTAACTTTTTGGCTAAAAAAACAAAAAATACCTAACTTTTAAGCCAGTTGCCAATCGGGCCCTAAGTTGATCGATATCAATAATGTTGCTATTCAATTAACGATACAAAACGAACCATTCAAATGATGAAAATAAATTTAGCACTAGTGAGGACAAGCTACCTAGAACACAAGTGCTACCCCACTCGTGTACATAAGATTGCTCCAAAATCACCACAACTTCTCAAAAAAAGAGGCAGCTATTGGAAACTTCAATAGTAAAGTGTGTCTAGAAAGGACTAAATGACTAAATGGTTCCAATTCTGCCTCAGTAGCCTAGAAAAAGAAGTAATTGTTGGAGAACTTAGAGCAGATCACACGAATCGAAAGCATAGATTTTGATATCTTAAGGTGTCCAGGCTAGCTTCCAATTCTTGTGATTTGCTCCAAGGTACTTGTAAATTAGCTCGAATACTCAGAGATAAATTACTGGAAAAAAATGGTACCCAATCATTATCGAAAACAAAGCAGCAACTGTTGAGGCACTTCAAAGCAAGTCCGTACACCAAAAAGAACGAGAAATTAATACACAAGTACAGCATATTCAAGTTTATTAATTCTCCCTTTGTAACAAACTCATCGCCGCGATTTAATACATAAATAGGAAGACAAATGACTGTTATTACGCCCTATTACACAGGATAAGAGCGCATCACAGATTACAGATCAACTCTACATGCCCATTCGACCTTCCAAGAATGGTCGAACCTAGAAGGTGGACAATATTAGATAAAAGCAGATCCCGAGACTAAAAAGGCCAGGTTTTAACGAATTTTGAGCTACATTTACTATGTAAGATAAGATCATCCTGTTACTAATAGGTTAGTGTAATTCCCTAGAAATCACCTGCGGCAGTGCAGCTGGAATCATTGGCCACTCTGGCATAAGTTATGTTTGCCCGGTTTGTTGTGTGTCGTTGCCAACACTTTGGTCATTCCTTCCAGAAGTAGCTTCTTCTTGCCCAGGAGCTTCCCCGAGTCTCTCCTGCAGCAACGATAAAATTTGACAAATCAACATCAGGAAGGATACTACAGAAAGCCTATGTGTGTGTGTGTGTGTGTATATATATATATATATATATATATATATATATATATATATATCAGAAGCAAGAGAGGAAGAAAATAATTGTACTTTTGGTTTAATTATGAAAATACTAATTGTTTTTCGGGTTTTGGATGGAAAGATAACTAATGCTTTTCTCTAAACTAAGAATAAATAAATGGAAGAGATTTTGCCTTTCCCTTGTATTACCTCCACAAGATTGGTGTAATCGATACTAGAGTAATCACTTTCACAACTTTGTTATTATTATTATTATTATTTTGATAAGCAAGAAGTATCATATATAAAGGGAATTTCACTTACATATAAAAGTTCCTACAAAAGGAAGGTCACTAAATAAAACCTATCCAAAAATGAGTTAATCCACAGATAAGAATTCTATAAACTCTTCTGCATCAAGAATAGATTGTGAACCTCTCTCATGTAGTCAACTATACAAATTATTTAGAAGATCAGCATTCAATCTATGCAATGAGGATTCCACCCCATTAAAAGATCTTCTGTTCCGTTCAACCCAAACCAATCGCATCACACACAAGGGGCCAACAACCAGGCTCTCCTTCTCCTTCTCAAAATCCTTCCCCCC
>JAOTRH010113936.1:0-15169 GCA_034768845.1 Heliamphora exappendiculata
TATTTTTTACAAAAATATTGTTCAATAATAAATAATTTTGTATAATATAAATATTTATCTAATATAATATTTTAATTAATTATTCTAAATTAATTTTTAATCTTATTATTTATAATAAGATAATTAATTTGAAAGTAAACTAAATTTAATATTTAAACTTTTTAATAATAATATAATATTAATTAAAAAAAATTAAAAGAAAGATTTAGAATATAAAGGGAGATGTGAGATAATTTAGTTATTTAGTAAGAGAAAAATAAGAGAAAAAAGTAAGATAAAAGTTAAATAGACAAAAGAAAGAGGTGAACAAAAGAAGTGAGAGGGCTCACTCTTAATGAGGTGAATGTATTTAATGATTCGGAGTAAATTTTTAGGATTCTATTTGGGGATTCTAAAATTACTGTTTGGCTTAAATTGATGTTAAATTAAAATTTTTTTAAATTTTAAATTACTCTAATATTTATTAAACGAATATTTTATTTATTTTATTTAAAATAATTTAAAATAAATTTTTTTAATTTAAAGTCAAATTATCAAACCCACTCTCAGCAACATAACATGTATCATTGCCAAAATGATAGCCATTATTTATCAGTACTTTTTATTGTACTTCTTCCTAAGATCAACTACATTATTACCATGTCTTTGTAAAATGGATTTTTCTCCCATTTCAGTTATTCTTTCCAGCAACAAGAAACATGGGACAGTAACAAACACACAAAGCAAGAAGAAAAGAAAGAGAAGAAAAAAAGAAAAATGAGGAAAAAAGATCAGAAAAACCTTAAAAATCTTCTCCATTCACTTAATCTTCTCCTCTTCTAATCCAAGAAACTCCTCCAACACAAAGCCATCCAACCACTCGAACTCCTTCACTTGCCTTTCTTCTCCCGCCGATGCCCTAATTTCCCTCCTCTCCTCCTCTTCCGATCCAAGAAGCTCCTCCAACACGCTGTCATCCAAGCACTCGAACTCAATCACTTCCCTCTCAGAACTGATCCTACTCGGCGGCGATGCCAATGGCTGACGCGGCGGCGGAGAACTCGTTAGATGAGAGCCGTAATCGATTTCGGAAGGGAAATTCAGAGTCGCGCGACGGCCTTGAATTTTGAATGCAGCTCGATCATAAGCCCTAGCCGCCGCCTCCGCCGTGTCGAATTTTCCGAGCATCAGACGATTTCGGTTCACCTCGATCATGGCCGTGAAGGTCGAGGTCTTCGACGGCTGCAAGACTCCCCGGTAGGGCCGGCCGGTCCAGCTCCGAACGAACTTCTTTGATCTCGTGTCTTCCTTCTCTTCTTGCTTGTTGATCTTTCCCCTTGAAGGCTCTTCCATTGTTTTAACGATCGAATTTAGTTGGATGAGCGACGAACGATGATACGAGAGCTTGACTCGTGAATGTGTATCGGTTGATTAGCTCCTACTGATTTCAACATTCTTGCTGAAGATGTTAGTTACAGAGTTCGTTAGAGAATCTGTTATATATATTTAGTGTTTGAGAGTCGGTGGTTAGTTAGTTTGTGCTTGTGCATGTGTGAAAAGAGAGAAGTCGATGGACTTCGGTACTCTCATAGTCCTAAATACAGTGGTCAATACGTATAGCTTTAAAATAATATTAGTATGTTAATTATTTAATTTTTTATTTATTAAAATACTATTTTGTACTGGGCATGTCGGACACAAGATACGTGTGCCGGTTAATAATTAATTTTTATTTATTTATTTATTTTTATTTTTATTTTATTTTTATATTTTAGTTCAAGTCAATTTTTAGGTTACTTATTTTTATTTTCAGTGTTATTTTTTTTTTCTAATCAAATTATATATTTTTTAAATTTATCCCATCAAGACAATTCAAAAAAGTAAAAAAAATTAGTTAAAAGATCAAAAACATTAAGTGAAAAATAAAAATAAGCAAAATTTTGAACATTTAACCCGAACAAAGCTAATATTTCTAAAGCTACTTAAAATTAAAATATTATTAAAAATTTTAAATGCTTAATTTATATTTTTACAAGTTAATTATCACTTTATAAACAATGAGATTAAAAGTTAATTTGCACTAATTACATAAAATATTATGCTAGTTAAATATTTATATTATAAATAATTATTTATTGTTAAATAATTATATATATATATATATAAACCTTTTAAAAGTTAAGTTTTGAACAAGCAACTATTATTATAACCAATATGTTTGTTCTTTTATTGTTTCTCTTTCTATACTTACCTTTGCTTTTTAGGTATTTCAAATAGAATTTCGTATTATAACTCTCATATTTTATGTTATATAAATAAATTTGATGGGATCCACACTTAGACTTGCCAAACTTTGCCTTTAGTAACACATAGAGAGTGCAATATAGAGTGCACCAAGACTTTTGCTTTAAAAATTATTTTGAAAAAGAACTGATGATGAAAGGTAACTACCACTGATAGTTACTCATAAAAATATTTAGAATTTAAATAAATGGTCTAAATTAAGTTATTTGTGATGTGGGTCATATTTCTAGTAAATATATATAAATTATAATTTTGAATTATAAATAATTAATTAAAAAATTAAATAGTATGTAGCATCACAGAGAACTGATCGGATGGATATTAGCTGGAGTATGCACAAAAGTTGATAGGACAGAAAATGTATGAAAATCCAAAAGGAAAAAAAAAAAAAACAAACAAAAACTCACATTTTTTTAATTGCTATATTTTTTCATCGGTCTTGTTTACAACAACCCATTGACGGTTAATCATAGTTTAGTAAATATAAAAAAAAAATTCAATATATCATTTCATTTTTTGAGATGAGTCTTATTAAATTTATAAATATTAATATACTTTATGTAAATTAATATTTATATATTATTTATCTACTATTCACTAGGAAATATTCATATTGTTTTTTATCTATCATCTACTACCAAATGATTAAGATTCTCATTTCTTTATTAATATTTAATCTTATAACTCTTCACAAATAGATCCAGGATTTCAATTTGAAATAGTGTGCACTACTACATTAATTGTAATAGATCTCGGTTAAAAATTGAGATTTTTGGGGGCGAGATCAAAAATAAATACTTTTAATCACGGTAAAAAACCGAGATGAAAATACTTTAATCATGATCAAAACCGAGATAAAAATACATACAATCTCGGTTACTGGAATAAATTGAGATTAAAAAATTTACTTATATTTTTTAATCACAATTTAATAAAAATAGAGATCTTTTTAATTTTCCTAGTGTGATCTTTACGCATTATTATGGCAGTGGAGTGGTTTTATAAATTTTTAAGAGACAGGATACTAAATTTTATTACAAATATTAAGAACAAACTTATATAATCTTAAGAATTTTAAGATTAATAATTTTATATGCAGGACTTTGGATTCTATCTATCTTCTAAGAAATAGAAGCCTCTCCATTTCAGTTTTATAGTGTTTATGGTAGATCCGTCTCGATGCATAATTCAAATCATTCTTATTACAATGCTTAACGAAAAAATTATCCGTGCAAAAAATTGAATTAACCCGAATCGGAAACGTTATAATCGCATTACATTAATTCTAAAAAAAACTATACAATTTACTCTCAAATTATTTTAATCTTTCATTCTTTTGAGAATAAACGTCTTTTGACCATACCATTATTAATGTATGCTCAAGTCATATATATATATATATATATATGATTTTTTTGATAAATTTTATAACACGAATGATTTAAATTATTAAAATAAACTACTGTAGACATCCTAAAATAAAATTTGAAAAAATGGAGAGAACCTCGATCCGCTTTGTAGATATTGGATTTTGCTGTGAGGGAGTCATCTGGGCTCTGGACTAGTAATGGGCCTACTATAGTTGGGCCGGGATTCATTATTTTTCTTTCAGCCCGAAAATGAGTTGCCTATATATATAGATGGGCCCGGGTTCAAACTTCTTTCAATCAGAATCTAATAAAGTTTCAACTCAAATTGAATTGATTATCACAACTTTGAAAAATTATACATATTGGGTGCACTCTTTTTTTCTTGATTAATTTAATTTTAATTTTTGTTATTTTAATTTTGATTTTGGTTATAATAATATTTAAGATTTGATTATAAAACTTTGATGCCCTACCGTGTGCATCTATAATCAGCTATAGTGAACACTCAATTGGTTATTTTAACTGTAACTTTTGGTTATTTCAAAACTTTGAATTTGATTGTAACAATTTTAGACCTAGTGATGTCATTATTTTAACTTTAAGTTTTTATTATTTTAACTTTGACTTTTAATTCTAAAAATCTAAATTCAATTAATAAAATGCAGACCATCAACTTTCTTAGCAATTCATGTATATATTTGATGCTAGTATATCTTTAAGCTATATAATAAGATTCACTTTGGTCAGACAAAGGCTTCTTATTAGCCTGTCTCTTCCTGTTTTGTCCTTGGTTCTTGCTTGTGTGCCATTGGGTTATAAATGGGCATTTTGGGTATTTTGCTTCCCTGCGCTCCGCCCTAAATTGCAGGGCAATCCACGCCCCCAATTCGGCACGCATAATTCAGTGCCATCTTCGCTGCCCCGTAATGGTTGTTTCTATTTACTTATATAATATATGCAATTTCAACGTAACATTTCCAATATTTCGATCAAATGATGCTCGAATGTGGTTATTATAACATATCAAATTCAATCAAGGAGTGAATGTATGAAACTCTAATAAAAATGGCTAATATCTATATCCTTCCTAAACCATCTTAGTGACGGTTGTTTACCAGCCTTTAATGCTAACTTTATTTTTTCTTTTGATATTGTCATTACCATTGCTTGGTTTTATTTTGTTTCCACCATACTCGGAATTCTTAGTTTTTTTTTTCTCACCAATCGATCGATCTTATCATTTTAATTTTTAAAAATTATTTTACAAAAACTCAGAGATACTTAAATTAATTTTTAAAAATTATCTTACATTTTTTTCTCGGGCCTTCAATTAAAACAAATTCTTGTTCAATAAGATGGGACTCGTTAATATTTATGGGAATCGAAGGGGGTTGTCTATGTTACTTGTATGGACTTTTGACGAACGAACAATCTCAATATGACCAGAACAAATATGTCTTTTAAAAGATAATATTAATTTGCCTTTAATTCATCATTCATCAATTGTTAAATGAGAATATTTTGTTAGTGCCCGTTTCATTTAGAATAGTACAATTATATTAAGAGTATGATATAATTGGGAGTCTAATATATTATGTTAGGATTAAAGTATATTAGAAATAAATAATAATTAAAAAAAGGACAGTTATGGGGTGGAATTAGAATTTAGCCAAATTAATTAGTTGGCATGGCAATCCCATTGAAGGCTCGGTGAAGGACTTTTATTAGGTATTGAAGAATTATTCACCTGTCCCTTTAGAATTCTTATTATGTTAAAAGTCCAATTGGTTTGGGCAATAGCCTTAATAGGCTATATATATATATATATCACCCCTGATGGTGTTCGGTGGAAAAAAAACACACATCACAGCAGATCAAATCCAAATCAAGGCTCTGTAATTGAAGATTGCGCAGAGCAACATTGCACCAAGAAAAAGTTAGCGAGGAAAAATAGTCCACTTTTGTACTCAGATCGGATGTCAAATGAAACCCGATCATTGTAAAATTTTAGGATCATACCTTTGGTACTTGATTCTTGTTAATCAAGAATTTCGATTGTCAACAAGTGAGATCTAAACTTGAATTTATTTTTTCAGTTAAAATTCACCTTACGGTGACAGTATTTAATATTTTGTTATTTTAAAAATATTATTCTTGATATTGTCATTCTCTGAGTATGCCTAGAGAGTTAATTTTGTAAACTCATTATTTTGACATAGTGAAGATTTGAAATCAGACTTTCGTCCCGTGATTTTTTTCCTTTGGAGTTTTCTTCGTAAAAATTCGACATCTTGCAGTTTTTTTAACTATTATTTATTATGTTATTTTTTATCTTATTTTATTAAGCACGAAGAAAGTAAAAAATATTTTATTCCACTGCAGGCAATTTTGTTTAATTTTGCCCAAACACATTTCAAGTGCACGGAGAGGCCTATTGAGTTTTTGCCTCAATTTTCAATTTTTCGTATGATGGTCTCGGGATATTGATCGCTCGAGCGGTTTGGAGTTCACTCGAGCAGACTGTCACACAGTAACAATTTTTGTGCGGCAGTTAGAGTTTTTGTTTTTGACCTAAAGACTTCCTATATATGGGTTTTATGTCTTATAGAAATTTTAGAACGTTCAGAACGTCTAATACACAGAGTAATGTTCAATTTTAGAGATCATGGAGTGTATAGAGACAGTGAAAGACTCAATTTGAGGTCATAGATATATTGTGAGGTAAAAAGTGATCATTATAATCCTTATTTTCATATAGTCGATTGTTTCTTTTCTCCCGTAAAGATATGCAGTCAGTTGAACAATGTACTTCCTTGTATTTTTTATTATTCTTGTTATTTTATTTTGCTTTTGTGATACCTACGTAGGGTTCTGTTTGGTTGTAGGGTTCTGTTTGGTTATCCAAATCAGTTGATCTTTATCTTTTAAAAAATTTGTGACAAAAAATTTCTACAAAACATAAGGGCCAATTGGGGCAGGGATTAAATCTTATTAAGTCCTCGTCCTGCTAAACTTTTCAACCTCACCCTCGAAACTTTTTAGAACTCTATTTTGTGACTTCAAAATATACCCCAACAATAATTAGAATCGTTTACCGTGTAGCTCACATCGAAAAAATAAAATTAATCATGTAAAAATTTAATTTGAAAAAAAATTACATTTTATTTCACAAAACGAAGGGTTTAAAATTAAACTGTTTATTTTAACCAAAACATAACAAGTTTTTTGCACCAAAGTAGTAGCAGGAATCTCAAAAAACACATATTTTAAAAGGTGCTGCATTGAAACGAGAAAACAAGTAAAAAAAAAAGAGGGAATAAAATAGTGATAACCCCTCGGATTAAAATATTAACATTTCTACTGATTTTGTATCGATCGATCCTCTGGTGTCCTCATCTTATGCATGTTCATTTATATGATACGAGATGACAAGATAAGACAATATTGCAAGGGGCGTGACAATATACGCAAACACGCGCCAAAAAGAAATGATCCATAAATACGAATTAATTTCTTTTCATTTTCTTAATAAATTGACGTTTCTCTATTTTAATAGTGTTTAGTGGTGTTGATCTTGATAATCCAAATTATTTAAATTCTAAAGTGTTTCAAAAAGATAAATTAATCGAAGATCAATAACTAGATAATTGGATCACATTAATTTTAAAAATATATTATACAGTTTATTTTTAAAATTATAGTTATTGTTCATTTTTTTACAATAAACATATTTTAACCATGTAGCTATCGATGTCCGATTAACTTAATATTTTGTATAATGATCTGCCCAGTAAATTCTATAACGTGAACAATTTAAATTATTAATTAATTAATTTATTAGAGAATTTGAGTTCCTTTATATAAACAAAAGATATATATAAAAATTAACAATAAGGGGTAAAAAAATAACAATTGCTATCGGTCTCTCCTTTTTATTTTTCACTTATTCTTTTTTGCATTAAAGTTAGCATTTGAGAGTGGCGGCGTTAGTTTTCCTTTAGGTTTTTTCTCTTTAGATCTCATTCTCTCTTCTTCCATTTTCTATTTTTCATTCTAATTTCTCACACAATTCATTTTTTTTTTCTCTTTTTTGCTTTGTTTTGTGTGCAGTTTGCTTTATTTTTTTTAAAAAAATTCTCATTTCATCATTTGTTCTTTACCAATTCTTTATCTTTAGATAGCTCTTTTAGACTTAGACATCTACCAGACCAACATAAGTAGATTAACGTCACTATGTTAAAATTGAGACTAGACAATTATCTCCTTATTAAAATTTTAGGCACAAATCCTCTAACGTAATGAAAAATGAACAACACTTCAATCCACACAAAACAAGATAGAGAATCAAAACAAGTAGAAAAAACGAAACAATATACATGGTTCAGCTGGCTACCTACCTCTATAGAAGAGAAGAAAACAATCCATTATATTAGAATTTTAGGCACAAATCCACTATACGGAGATGGTTGTGACTAAACAACTATTTCCGTATTGAGATTTTAGACACAAATTTTTCAACGTAATAAAAAATGAACAACGATTTCAATCCACACAAGACAAGATAGAGAATTAAAACAAGTAGAAAAAATGAGACAATATACGTGGTTCAGTTAGCTACCTACCTCCACAGAAGAAAAGAAAACAATCCACTATATGTAGAAATAAAAATTACAATATTCACTATCTCACTCACAATATCTGTGATCTCAAATTTAGTCTATCACAATCTCTCTATACTCTTTCTGATCTCCTAATTTGAGCCTTTTAAATATATTCCAAGTCTTCTAGCATTTTCTAGATGTTGTAGATATTCTAGAATTTGAGAAACATAAATCCTCTTTTAATAGAGTTCAAGAGAAACATAAATTAGAGTTAAAATCACGCATAATCTGCCACATTTGGACAGAAATCCTTTTGTCCCAAATCGTCTAGACGGGCGTCCGGATGGAATCATACTATTTTGAACCGTCTGGACGAAACTCCTTCTGTTCTAATTCTTCCGAATGGGCATCCGAACAGAACTACCCAGAAAAAATTCGAACCACACGCCTAATACTCCAACCTTTAATAAGTTTTTTTTACGAGAGTTGAGTAGAGAATACAATGTCATTCTAGCTAATTTTAAGAAAAAAACACCGATGCTTATCTCATGGTGATTGGTTTTTGTCATTTGTTCGTTATTTTTTAATATATTTTAATAATGTCTAGAGGTTTGTGTTTCTCCTTACATGTAGTTTTAATTTTTCTTTTTGAAAAGGATTTTTTTTCTCTCTATGAAGGGGCTTCTCTCTCTCTCTCTCACACAGTTAAAATGTCTTGCTGCGTTTGATATATATCTTTTTGATCAATTTTATATCACATTTATAATATTTTTAAATCACAAAATTTTTTCTTTAAAAAAGAAAAAAAAAGGGTATATGTGCCCCTTGAAAGGTGACTAAGTTCAGTTAATCAAGATTGTGAGTACTGTGACTCACCCTCATGTTGAAGAGAACAAATTAAGGGTACTAAGTGTGTGACATGATTTGGACACACAGCAGTGCACTAAATGGGTTACCCATGAAAGCATTAAATGGGTTTCCTTAATTTGAACTGACTAATGTTTAGATTTTGACCATTAATTAGGAGTTTGAACCCACATCTTCTATTGCCCCAAGACTCTAAATTAAAGCACGTGATGAAATTCATATTAAAATGCATGGTCGTGGTCGTTTTACTAATCTCTATCTATACAATTCTTGCTGACTATTCCTGGAATAGTTGTTGTCATAATCTTCTTTTCCATGCTTAATTTCTGAAAATGTTAAACTCACTTTGTACATTTTTTTCTTTTGTTTTTCAATTTTGGATATTTTGATCTGGGCGACGCCATAATTTTGGAAGCCTTAGGTGAAATATTAAATTGATACTTTTTATATGTATTTATTTTTTTAGAATTTTTTTTTTTTAGATGCAAAGTTATTAGTTATATTTTCAGAATTAAGTTTTTTTTAATATATTTCATTTTAATTGATAACATTGGTCCCATTTGGGTTAATTGCTTATTTATTTATTTTATTTAATTTATTTTTTTTAGTAATTATTTTTTAATATTTAGTCAAATTATTATATTTTTCGACTCTTCCTCTTATCAAGACAAGCCGAACAAATAAAAATCTTTGATCGAAATATAAAAAAACTAAAATAAGTCATTAAGTCAATTTTTATGTTGCTTATTTTTATTTTTAGTGAATTTTTTCATCTTTTGATCAAAATTTGTTACTTTTTCAGTTTATCTTATTAAGATGATTTGAAAAAATAAAAAAATTTAATCAAAAGATGAAAAAAATTCAAAAAAGATAAAAATAAGCAAAATTTAACCCAAATAGGGCCATTGTTAGTCCACTTAATTTTTCTCATGATATCGTCAATCTAAGATAAAATTTTTATTAATTTTAATTTTAAAAACTTCTTTCTATAGAAAACTATTGTTTTTAAAATTGTTACTAATAGTCTATAAGTAATTCATAAAATTGGAACAGAAGCTAGTCTTTTATTATAGTTAGTATGGAGTTTTCTTTTTTTGTTTTGTTGTTACAGTTTTTTATATATATAAAAAAATTAATTCTAGAAATGAATCCAACCCTTCAATATTAATACATGTGTTGTGTTTTTAGTTTCATTAAATGAAGTCCAACCAACTTTACTTGTAAGCCTAATTGATAACATATAATTTTTTGAGTTTTATTCATATGATTTATTTTAAAGTCGATCATATAAAATTGTATATATTATAAATAGTTTCATAAATTTGAAAATTTCATTGTTTGGGAGATCTTAAGTGATTGCCTAATTCGCCTGACAGATAGGTCATCATAGTTTTGATTATAACTTTTAAAATGTTAAACTTATTTTTTTGATTATAACTTTTAAATTGTTAAAACTTTTATTTATTTATTTTTATTTTTTAAAATTTTTGACGGTGTTGTTATTAGAACGAGTGACGTTAATTTCCATTTAATTATTATTTCCTATATAGTTTTGTTGAAAACTTTCTAGTTTTTTTTTTAAATACATGTCATTTCATATTTATACTTATTTTGGAGCAGAAATAGTTTCTAGAATTCGAAAATATATTTTTGGATTTTCATAAAAATAAGTGTTTTTTAAAAAACAAGAAGTTTAAATAATTTATCTAATTCTATAAAATAAAAAAATAAAACAGAAAACAAAAAGAAATTATAAAACACAGCTACTACATTTTTTTTTATCTATTAGGCAAAAACAATATAGTTAAGATCCACACAAACATTAAAGAAAATAATTAATCACGCAAATACCATATTTATATTGTTCGGTGATGTATTTATGTCCACGGAAAAAAAAAAAAAACCTATAAAAAAATCTAATATGCAAAATATGAATATTAAAGCATAGGTTAAAATCACAGTTGTTTTGATAATGAAGTTAGCCCCCAAACATGAAGGACTAATTTGATACGTTGGTTTTGCATTCTAACCAATAAATCTATAGCAGCTCATATTACAAGATTGATCGGATTTTGATAGTGTCATTTCTCATGTGAAGACTCTAATTCTTATTTTTTCTTTTGTTTTTTCATTTTTTCTTTGAATTAGGATTTTAGTGTAAATTTTAGGATTAATTAATTATTAGTTATTTTTACAAAATGTGTAGAAGATTTAGTTTCACTATTAATTTCTTTAAAGCTCCAGTCCCCTTTTTTAATTTATTTATAAAATATGATAATTTTACCTTAGTTACCTTTTCGATTCCTCTTCTTTTTTTTTAGAACATTAGTCATATTTTCAATAGAAACGCTTAGCTGTCTCGCGATAAGTTGCCGCCATCGTCATCAAATGTGGCCGTCATTGTGGAGAACGTAATCAAATCTCTTTTTTTTGGCGCCGAATAAAGAGTTGGTCGGTGGTAGAGAAAAATGAGAAAAAAACATTGAAGAAGGAGGAGGAAGTTGGCATCGAAAAAAAAAGAGAATGGTGCCGAAGAAAATGTAGCAGCTCGACGAGAAGAATGAGGCAATCGGCGATAGAGCTGGTGCTGGAGAAGAAGAAGCAGGAGGTCGGCAGCTGGGGCTAGAGTTTGGATGTTTAGGTGTTATTATGATCGTATTGGGTATAACAACATAAAATAAGATCTGAACTATAAAAAAAAAATAATCTAGAATTGAATTACTACAAATTTTACATCTAAGACTCTATTTAAAACTTTCTAAGTTTTAGTAGTTTGAAAGTTGGTTAAGATTGGTAAAGAAAGTCACCTCATAATCATACATGCTAATAATTTTAAGCATTTTGATATCACAATAAGAATGGTTCATTCGATCACCTTGACAAAAGCCCAAAAGGCTTTAAAAAAAAGGAAGAAAGATTAAAATTTTTAACATCCCCTGCTATCTCAAAAACCTGATAAGCAAAGATAGATAAATAACTTACAAATGGGATTCAAAACAAGTTATATATGTATATATATGGATTGGAGGGGCAAAAGAGATAAAAAAACCAAGAAATTAAGGAAAAGTTCAGAAAGTTTTGGTTTCAACAAGGACTAGCACTCTCTGTTGAACTCAAAAGCTCTTCCAAGTACTCTGCACCCAGATCTTCAAACACCACCACATTACTCTCCCTCTTCACCTCCCTCCCTCCGCTTTTCCCGCCCGCCGCCGTTCTCCGCCTCATGGAGTGTCTCCTCTTCAGCGCCACCACCGGCGAACACCCCTCCTCCCACCCGCACTTCATTTCCCGGAGCGATTCCCGGACCCTTTCCGCCGGAAAATTCAGAATAGCGCCGGCGCCGCGCATTGCGAAGGCGGCCTGGTCGTAGGCCAAGGCGGCCGCCTCCGCACTGTCGAAGGTCCCCAGCCACACCCTTATGCCGTTCCTCGTCGAATCCCTTATTTCGGCGGCGAATTTCCCCCACGGCCGCCGCCGCACCCCTCTGTACGACTTCTCCTTCTTGGGATTCCCGCCGGCTCTCGAGGTAACCTCGTCCGAGTTGTTTGGATCGGAGGAAAAACTCTCCGACGTTTCTCGGGCAGCTTCCGTTAGGACTCCCAAAAGAAGCATCTCCTCGGAGTCGTTTTCGTTGAAAGGAAGGGAGTTGCCGAGGTTTAGGCCGTTCCATGGCAAAGATTCCGGCGACCCAAATGATGATTCCGGCGAGAAATCATGGTTCAGGGAGTGAAATACAGAGGAATCCATTTTTGAATTGGAAGGAGTTTTGATTTGGTTGTTTTTCTGGTAAATGATATGTGGTTCCTCTGTTCACTGGTCCATATTGGGTGAGTGACCTGGTTTCCTTAAATACGCAAAATAGAGGGAGGATATTTTAATGTGAAATGGGTTTAAAAAAGGGATCGGTTTCTCTCTAGTCCAGTTAATTTTGAGCCTCAAATTGATTTATTTTGATGATACAAATTATTAATTTTATTATTTTTAATAAATAAATTATTTATGTAAAAAATTTAAGTGAAGAGAAATTACTAAGGGCTCAATTGATAACTAGTTTCAAAGTTAATTTTTTTGTATTTTTATATTTTTATCCCTGTATATATATTTAATATTAATAATTATATATAGTTAGTATTAATAATAAATAAATATGAATAAGATGTATTATTATATTTTAACAGTAGTAAGAGTTTAAATAAAATATTTTAAAAATTTATATTTTAATTTAATTTTTTAATTTTTTAATTTTTTAATTTTTTTTCCAAATCAATAATCTTGACTTTTTCATATTTTTAGCCAAAAATGCTAAAAAATCAAAGATACCAATCAGGGCCTAAGTATATAAACAAATCATTGTTAATTTTTTTTAGTACAAATGTAATTTATTTTGACATTTAATGATATTTGATCAATTTAACTTTTTATATAAATAATTTAAATATTAAATTAATATAATTAACCGTTCAAATTATCAAAATAAAATCATCTTAAACCCAAAAACAACCCAACATAACTGGTTCAATTCGATTAAAGAATGGAAAGGAAGCCTGAGAAATTAAAAAGTAACTAGAATGTAAAAAAGTGAAAAAAAATTGGAGCAGACAGGGTAAAAAGAAGGAAGAACGGCCAAAGGGGATGTTTTTGGCATTATTTTTATAGAATAATATTACGGCTTTTGTAATTTTGTGTTTTTCTGGGGACCACTCCAAATTGGATAAATGCCCACGTGGGTCAAATGAATCCAGGCGGCATGGTCATACAGGGCTTCGGAGATCCTCCTCATAAATTACAAAAACTGTCCGTTGTTAGCTTATTTTTTTTTATTATTTTAAGTCAAGTAAATAAAATAAAAAATTTATTTAATTAAAAATTGGGATTAACTCACAATACAAAGAAAAAAATGGTAATTTGATAATTGACTTTTTAAAAAATAGTTCTCGGCCCTCATAGGATTTTTTTGGATTTTTTTTTGGGTTAAAAACACAAAAAAAAAAATCAACATAATTTATTTGGTAAAAAAAATAAAAAAACTTAAAATTCAAAAATTTAAATTAAAATACTAATTCTTAAAATATTTTATTCAAACTTTTACCATTTTTTAAATACATGAATACTTTTTATTCATAAGTTATTTACTACCTCTATAAACTACATAATTTTTATTTTCAAGTATATAAAAGGCAAAATTGTCTAATTTTAATTATAAAAAAAGCTTACTTTTTATTCACACACTTAATTTTAAAAAAATTAACTTAAAAGTTAATTTACTAAACAACTTATTTTTAACTAAATTTAGCTTTTTAATTAAAAATATCAAAAAATAAAAAAATTAATTTTTAAACTAGTTGTCAATCAAAAATTTAAATAAAAAGACTAAAAACCCAATTTAAAGCCAAAACCAAATAACGACTATGTTCTTTAAATTTATGTTAATTGACTTTGTTAAAATAGATACAAATTATTTTAAAGAGTTAATTTTGTTACTTGATACTCACATCATACTCATTATATATATTAGCTACTCATATTTTTTTTTTCTTTCTTGATCGTTCTACACATATAAAATATTAATAATTAGTGACAATAAATAACTATCAATAATTAAATAAACATAATTAATTACTTAATCCTAAAGAATATTAGTGTATATATATATATATATATATGAAAGTAGTATATTTTACTTCAAAAAGGGTAGTAATACTATTCTTTTTAATTCCCATGACTATTACTTAATAACTGTCCAGCGAACAATTTTTATAAATTTAGTTTTATTTGGTTCGTAATTTAAAGTCACATTTTAATATTTTTACTTAAAACTTGTAAAAGTCGACATGCAGAAAGCCGTCTTGTCTTTTCCTTTTTTTTTATTGATAGCTTTTCAATTTTTTTCTTGTTTTGCTCAAAAACTAAAAAATAAATAAAGAATTTGACTAAAAAGTTAAAACCGAATTGTAAAACAAATAATTTATATTTTGTTGGGAGATAATCCAACGCCATAAATATATACATGTTCGGTGATCCAGAAAATACATCTTTATTAACTTTCAA
>JAOTRH010113947.1:1575-15167 GCA_034768845.1 Heliamphora exappendiculata
CCCCTACAAGTTTCATGTATAGAGTTAAGGGTAGTTGTTTGAAACAAGTTAGACTTTTTGGCCATTTGAGAAAATAAGTTCTGTCAGCCGCCAAAACTCAGCAGCGCCGGTTTTGGACAATGGGTTTGAAACGATTTTGGGGTATCATCCCAATGATTTAATGTCTGATTTTTGAGCAAAGAGTACACCAATATGTTAGCTACAATGTTCATGTCGACCATGTTTGGAATAGGTGACTAAAAATAAGAGATTTTTAACTATATAAAAATATGTAACAAAATGTTTCTCGGGGGCTGAAATTCAACAGAGAATTTAAAATGGGTTTTGACCTAAAAACCCTCAATATTTTGTTCTCTTTGTTGGTGGATAGATAGATATATATGTTTTCTACAACTTTTTAGTTTTGACCAAAGTTCGGATCTCATTTTAAAATAGAATTTCTATGTCGGTAGTGTTGACTGGTCAAAAAATGACACACTTTGGTAAAATTACAATATCTTGAGTTCTGGTTATGAAAATGAGTTGAAATAAACTTTGGATGAACGATAACACAAAAAGATAAACCTGAAAATAAAGAACATGCTTAGAGTAATTTTCTACATTGCGTTATGGCGTTCCAAAGCTCATGACAGAAACATCTATGTTCTCAAAAATCAAGTCACTTAGGGTCCAAGTCTTCTACTTATGTCATGTCAAGTTTTTGTTCCATTTCTTGGCATGCTTGTATTTTAAACTTTAACATCAAGGCTCCAGAACACTTATAAGTCATCAAACTCAAAAAGAACAATATACAACAACATCTCATATCATTTATAAACATAATAACCCCTAATTTCCAACTACGATGCATTTTCGGTTTGATTTCGGTTCTTGGTTCTTCGAGTGTTTAAAGGGATGTGTTGGAAGATATTTTGAGGGATCTTAAACACAAGATTTAGTAGTTTTACTTACTTGTTTGAGAGCTCAAATGAGAGTGGAGGATGGATTTAGACTTAGCTTTCGAAAACTTCTTTGATTCTTTCCTTCTTCTTCCTTTTCCTCCCTCAAACTCACCATATCACTCAAGAGCAAGGAGATCTGGTTTCTCTCCCTCACTTGTACAAAATTATGAAGGGAAAAAGAGGGTGTTTGGCTTGGTTTATATAGGCAAAGGCTATGGAACAAGGAGGGAACAAGAATCATTTCATTTTAGTCATTTTCTTCTTTCATCACATGGGTTCACATGTGTTTGAGTTGACATGGTGTAACTTTTGAGGGAGATACATCAGATTTGGTGGAGGGATTATGGCTAGGGGCAGTTTAGGGGACAAAAATCTAACCCCACATCAATCAAGGGGTTTTGAATTGGTTTGCGTGACCTTTTGTGCACAAAAATACATTAAAAGTTAATTTAATGTATTTTTTTGTGTCTATTGCTATTGAGACCTCTTATTTTAGTATATTTATGAGAAATGTAGTATTTCATGTATTATCATTATTTTTATAGTAATTGATTAAATAAATGTAGTATTTTAAGTCAAATTAAGCTATTTTGACAATATATTACTTTTTGAATTATTTTATTGTGTATAAACTTCAATAATGGTTTCTTTACTTTTGTTAACATGTAACACTATATTATTATGTATATTTTAGTTGTTCAATAAGTATTGGATCATCATAATACTTAATTTAATACCTTTCTCATCATTTTAAGCTAAAAAGAAAGCAAAAAGTCACATTTTGACACACTTCCCAAGGTGGTCGGCCACTAAGGGGCATTTTTGTTATTTTTAATGTTATTTTGTCCTTTACTACGTAATTGTATTTAAATTCTTAATTTAGGGTATCAATGTGTCAAAATTTAGATTTCTAATACTTTTTGCTATATTATGGCCAAAACGGTCATTTTACCCAATTTATAATGATTTTTTATTTTTAATCCATTATCTCATGATATTTACTTTATTTAGAATATTAGGAGACTCTCCGGGTGTTGAGGTTTTGTTGCCCGAGTTTTGGACCTTTTTAAGATTTTCGAGCCGAACTTAGGGCTTTCGATTCGAGTTAGGGTTTTGAAGTTCTTCTGTGTTCTATGATCTCACGAACTATTCGTCACTAACTCTTAGGCTTTGGACTAGGTCTTTAGAAGGTTCATTATCAACCGGGTTATTACCACTAGGGTCTGTACCGGGTCGTTACAAACTACCCCCTTAAACAAATTTCATTCCCGAAATTTCACCCCGTACTTTATCGTATGGCATGTTGAGGATGATTTACTATCATTGTGCCTTCTCGTTCTCCAAAAATTTTTCCTATGTACTTAAGTTATTCTTTATTGCGAGAGTGGATAAGATCGAACCCATATGTTTAGAACTTAGAGTAAAGATTGTCTTATTCTACTTAACATCTTAAACTAATTACTACCAAATCTCGAAAAATCATATCACATAACTAGCTACCCCCAAAACGTTCGTGTCTCTGTCACGTTGGTTAGCCTCTTCCCATTAACTGTTACTTCTACTTCTGTTGGGTCCACTTGGATTTCTTCTCCAGATATAACATGATCTAAAGACATCATTCGGTCCAACTAAAACTCACGCTCACCAAGGTTTATATACAACTTATGCATTCTCAAGACCTACAAAGAATTCTCAAATGTTTCATGCGTTCCTCTTTACTCCGAGAATATAACCGAATATCGTTTATCAACACAATTACAAATTGGTCTTAGAAAGCTTCTGAACACTCGATCCATCAGGTCCATAAACACAATAGGTACATTTATTAACTCGAAAGGCATCACCATAATTTCATAATGCTCGTAACGAGTCCTAAAGGCAACCTTGCGTATATCTGACACTCGCACTTTCTATTTATGGTATCATGACCCATGTCTATCATTGAGAACATGTTGGCTCCAAAACACAATTTACATCGACTATAACTTCCACAAGCAATCATACGTCTCTAAACTAGCCCATCACCGAAACTGATTTCAAGCATTCTTCACTTCTGTCTGGAAAGACAGTCCCTATATCGAAAACTAGCTCATTGCCATATTCAAACATACATCGAAGACTACTTCCCGATCAATTAACGATTATTTATTTGAAATCACACCACCACTTTAGCCTTACAACCATTAAGACTAATACCGTCACTTGAACCTAATGTGTTACTAGGGCTAAACATACCACACAGACTAAATGCTCTCCAGGTATATACTTACCTATATGAACCTAATCACAATCTCGTCACATATTTCCTTCACGTACATACCATCCACCTTACAATCCTTTAACTGAACAGTAGTAACTCATGATTCTGAAACCCCTTATCATTATCACTCAATCCCTTCACATTTTCTGCCACACAATCAAATCAAGAACTATTTTTACACTTTAATTATTTTATCTTACCCACATTCTACCAAGACACTCGATTCACTTAAGGCCATTTCAAAAATCAAACCCATGAATTCATATGATCTTACTTACGCTTTCACTCTTCTCATCTAATCATTTATTCCTCCTACGTACTCACATTAAGTTGCTATGCAACTCCACCAGAAACAACAAAATTATATCACCCTTCAACTTCTCATACATAGAGTTCACACATTACCATAAGAAAATTCCTTCTCTATACCAACAACATCTACTGACCAATCTAAACAAACTTGCTCTAATGGGTCACATCACAAAATATTTTTGAAAGAAACCTCCTTGCGAATCACATCGATACCACAACAAAAACCGAATACCACTCCATAAGAGTTACATAGTCTAGACGCCAAACGAATACAAACTGATACTTGAAGAACCTACCACGTGAACAGCTCGGTCTGTCTAAAATGCGCACTTCACCCCATAAACAATCTTTTAACGTCAATGGAACTCACTGTTTTCACAAACTCCTTGACACCTAATCCTTGAATTGCTTAACTAAAGAGTTATCGATTTCTAAGGTGATCTTGATAATCCTAAGGACGAAGTCTGTAATCATATGCTTCCATTTTCTCTCAAGTCTTTCCAACAGTTTCTCCATTCCTCTTGGCCTCTACCGTTTGTTCTTGACGTGCTACAACGTTGGATTTGAATGTCTCTTCTAATAACTAGATCATTTTTCTCAAGCGATTGGTCATTCTAAGGTAAAACGAACATGATAAAAGATATAGTTGTGGTAAATACCTAGTCGTGTGATCCATTGTGACTTGGTGATTAATTCTTTATCAGGCTCTAAACATTCGTTATTGTGATCAAGATTCTTTGTTCTTTGATAGTGATGGGAAAACTCAGACTCTATCACTTCGGTGGGAAGGCCAGCGTGAATATCGATGTATATAGACGTACCTCATTTGTTAGCGTACTAAGGTTATCGTGAGTTCGAGACTGTTTCTCATTTTTCACTTCTTTACTGTTGGTATGAATCTTGTGCTTCTTGATTTATTGAAATAGGTGGGTCAACTATGAACTAGTCTTTAAGGAAGTCTGAATTTTCCATATGGTAGTGTCGCGAATCCTTTGGTGTGAAGCTGCCATTTCTGACTTTAGATTGCTGATGGTATAGTTCTATTTGTCGGGATCTTTGAAAATATATAGTCAGTTGAATAAACCCTTACTTATCCATTCTTGCAAACAGGAGTCTTGATCTTCAACACTTTGTTAAACGCAAACGTTGACAGATATTCTAAGCCGTGATACGAAAAAGAAATTTTCTTCACGCTTGAAGAAGTGTTAGGAGATTTTCGTGCATCGTCTCAGTTTCCCGTGAAAGCGCTAAGGCCTAATGACTTAATATCTTGGCGATCGTTATTACTCATAGATCTATCGGACAAGATTTTGAAGGTCGACAGTAAAAACATGCGCGGGGTTAGAACATCTTAGGGTAGAACCCAGGTGGTTCAAAGACAGGTTGAATGAGGTTAAATGGTCACGACTAAGGCAATTACCATTTACACAAATTGAGTGGTCATTTGGGGTTCAAACGTAAGAGAAACAAGAGGAGGATAGTGAAAAATACTTTAAACAAGTGTCCTCAGAACTAATCCCGTACAATTAGATTATAATAAAAGAGATGTTTGAGCAAAGGGGCAGCCAAACTAGATATTTTCCTTGAAGTTACGTCGGCCTAACGTACTTCAATTCAAGTATCCAAGTCTACTTCCCTGGCCGAGATTTCAAGAGTGTATGAAGAATTCACAAAACCACTACAACATATTATGGTTTTAGGATCGAGAGAAGTGAACGATGGCGAAAAATTTTATCAATGTCGAATGTTTGGAACGGTACTTAACAAATAATTGATATCGAGTTCTACAAGAGAAGGGTTAGTTTACGGATGATGACTTGAATCGAAGGAGAATCAAATGCGAATACAGGTCATTATCGAGGCATGAAAACTGAAAGACAAGGGTACTTTCTATGATTGAATTTCGAATAGGGTTATCAACAAGACTTTGGTGTATAAGAGTTACCGACGAACGACACTTGACGGACCGTTGAGGACCAACGATATAAGAAGGAAGGACACGCAAAAGAACTTCAAAAAGTTGACACCAAGGCTTGGGGTAAATGAGAAAAGGACTTACAAGGAAGAAGTCGTGGGGTTTTAATGGTATCCGCCGAGGTGATATCTAAAACTTCTCATTGTGCGTACTCTTGTCTACTCCCCTTAAAATAAGGTAACTTGTTACATGAATCTCCGACTTCGATCTCGATGCTCTTACTCGTTTTTTTCACGTAGATTCCTTGCTATTCCCGAACCCGGTATTGTCCTAACACGATTTGCTATAAAACTCAGCCGTAGAAGATTTTAGTTCATATAATATAGATGATAATTATTATTAATACAACGCATTCTATAGAGCTCCAACGTGACAGAATGCATGGTTTTTCATAACCCAAGGCCTGAAGGTTCACTAAACCTAGGCTCTGATACCAACTGTGACGCCACGTCCTCCGAGCACGTCGGGACATACATAAATATAAATAAATGAATATTCTAGCCATTCATTCATATTTACATACGTTAGTTATTATCATAAACTAGTTCTGAACCATTCAAAGTACTTAACTATTACAGTTTCACCAAAAAATTTCAAAAATTACACTAAACACGTGAGAACTGAATATAAGAACGAAATCAGAGGCCTCGACTCCTCAGAATGCATCAGCAGGATCCACGTGCTCTTGGAACTCACCCTGTTCTTCAAACTCTTCTTCTCCCTCTGGGACGGCTTCCTCCAAGAACTCCTCCATACTTGTGGCACGAATGCCATGAGCCAAGGCCCAGAAGAAAAATACTCTAACCTTCTAACTAATCTCACGGTACAAAATTCACCACAACACATACCATATAACACCCAGTACAGTTTATAGTCAAGCAGATAAACAAATTTATGACAGAATAGAAAATAAGTTAATAAACATGTGCATAGGAGATGCCGTATATGAAATGCAGATACCCAACCCAACATTCATCAGAAATAAAAATAAAAGTTCCACTTTGGGACTTATTGGTATTGCCTACAGGGAGTTATCGTTATTATCATTGCCGCCTCAGAAACTTATTGCCATTTTCGTGACGGGACTTATTACCATTTTCGCCTCAGGAATTTATTGTCAATGCCGTAATGAGACTTATTACCATTGCCTTTCATTACACCAGGGACTTATTGTCATTGCCGTGATAGGACTTATTGTTATTGCCATATATTGCTTCAGGGACTTATTGTCATTGTCGTGAAGGGACTTATTACTGTTGCCTTTCATTACTTCAGGGACTTATTATCATTACCGTGAAGGGACTTATTGTCTTTGTCGTGAAGGGACTTATTGTCATTTCTTTTTATTTTAAGATCAAGATACTCGCTTAGTATCAACCCAAAGTCTAAGTTGCCAATAGTAGAGTGCTAACGACGAACCCATGGTGCCCAATAATATTCGTAAACCATTTTAAACATCGGCGACGCACCTAGGTTGTGTAAACCAAAATCATTTCAAACATTGAGGATGCACCCAGAGTGTATAAGCCAAAATATTTTTGAAAATCGCAACCAGGGACGCCCTAAACTTAGAATCAAGAACAATAATCTCAATACAGCCCATCTCAACAACGATTTGCACAGATGGACTCCAACATGCCATGATGCAAATGACAATGCTCATGACGTGTACCATTAATCTTGAGTGCAACAATTTATAGCGTGGCATTAACATAGCAAGATTCATGGTATAACGCGCAAAGCATAAGGTACAAGTATGTGAAACACAAGCTATAATTCTCAAGATATGACTCAACATGATAGCTTGAGTTCTAAATCATCATACTTTCTCTTAAAAGCACTAATCAACTATTTCAAGTCGATCATCATACAAAGACACGGGTCTCATAGCAAGGGTACTCAATTTCACACTTAGCAACTTTTAAGGCTAAAAATCAAGTATTAAATTAAAATGGCCGACATGATTTTGGGTATCTAGACGTGGAATCAAATTATGATTTTTATACACCATTTAGATAAAAATAGTTTCTACAACTCTCACGTTTAACACCAAAACTAAAACCTAAGGCAAATGGGTGAACAAAACATCCTAAGCCAAAACGGTTCAACACTTTTCTTAAGATTTTATCAAAAATATGCTTATGTTGGTCTAGATTTTGGGGTATCATATCAAGTCCAAATGATCCCAATTTTAAGTATATTCTCTCTCAACAAGTCCCCTACAAGTTTTATATTTAGAGTTAAGGGTAGTTGTTTGAAACAACTTAGACGTTTTGGCCATTTTAGAAAATAGATTTTGTCAGCCGCCAAAACTCAGCAGAGCCAATTTTGGACAGAGAATTTGAAGTGGTTTTGGGGTATCATCCCAAGACTTTAAGGTCTGATTTTTGGGCAGAAAGTACATCAATATGTTAAATACAATTTTTATGCATACCACGTTTGGAATAGGTCACTAAAAATAAGAATTTTGAACTATGTAAAAATATATAGCAGAATGTTCCTCGGGAGCTGAAATTTAACAGAGAATATAAAAGCGTTTTTGAGCTATCAAACCTCAATATTTTGTTCTCAGTTTTTGTGGATAAATAGATATACATGTTATCTACAACTTTACTGTTTTGACCAAAGTTCGGATCTCATTTTAAAATAGGATTTTCAAGTCGGTAGTATTGACAGATCAGAAAATAACACACTTTCATAAAATTGCAATATATTGAGTTTCGGTCATGCAAATGAGTTAAAACCAACTTTGGATGCAAAATAACACAACAATATAAATCTAGACATAAAGAACATGCTTATATAAATTTTCTATATTGAGTTATGGTGTTCCAAAACTCAAGGCAGAAACATCTATGTTTTTAAAAATCAAGTCTCTTAGGGTCCAAGTCTTCTACTTGTATCATGTCAAGTTTTAGTTCCTTTTCTTTGCATGCTTGTGTTTTAGTCTTTATTATCAAGGCTTCAGAACAGTTATAAGTCATCAAACTGAAAAATAACAACACACAACAACATCCCATATCATTCATAAACTTAACAGTCCCTAATTTTCAACTACGACGCCTTTTCAGTTTGATTTTGGTTCTTGGTTCTTGGAGTGTTTAAATGGATGTGTTGGGAGATATTTTGAGGAATCTTAGACACAAGGTTTAAAGATTTTACTTATTTGTTTGAGAGCTCAAATGATGGTGGAGGATGAATTTGGACATAGCTTTCGAAAACCTCTTTGATTCCTTCCTTCTTCTTCCTTTTTCTACCTCAAACTCACCATATCACTCAAGAGCAAGGAGGTCTTGTTTCTCTCCCTCACTTGCACGAAAGTATGAAGGAAAAAAGAGGGTGTTTGGCTTATTTTATATAGAGGCAAAGGCTAGGGAACAAGGAGGGAACAAAAATCATTTTATTTTAGTCCTCTTCTTTCATCACATGGGTTTGAGTTGACATGGTGCAACTTTTGAGGGAGACATCAGATTTTGTGGAGGGATTATAGCTAGGTACTATTTGGGGGACAAAAACTTGACCCCACATCAATCAAGGGGTTTTGTATTAATTTGCATGCCCTTTTATGCAAGAAAATACATTAAAAGTTAATTTGATATATCTTTTTTGTATCTAGTGCTACTGAGACCTATTATTTTAGTATGTTTATGAGAAATATAGTATTTTTAAATATTATCATAGTTTCTATAGTAATTGATTAAATAGATATAGTCTTTTAAGTCAAATTAAGCTATTTTGACAATATATGACTTTTTGACTTATTTTGTTGTGTATGAATTTCAATAATGATTTGTTTACTTTTGTTAACCTATAAGACTATATTATTATGTATATTACTTGTTCAATAAGTATTAGATCATCATATTGCTAAATTTAATACATTTCTCATCATTTTAAGCTTAAAAAAAAAAGTCACTTTTAGCACACTTCCCAAGGTGGTCAGCCACTAAGGGAAATTTTTGTCATTTTTATGTTATTTTGTCCTTTGCTACTTAATTGTACTTAATTCCATAATTTAGGGTATCCATGTGTAAAAATTTAAATTTTTAATACTTTTTGCCGTATTTGGGGCAAAACGGTTATTTTACCCTATTTATGAGAATTTTTTATTTTAATTAATTATCTCATGATATTTACTTCATTTAGAATATTAAGAGACTCTCCGGATGTTAAGATTTTGTTACCTGAGTTTTGGACTTTTTTAAGATTTTCGAGCCAAACTTAGAGTTTTCGATTCGAGTTAGGATTTTAAACTTGTTCTATGTTCTATGGTCTCATGGATTATTCGTCACTAACACTTAGGGTTTGGGCTGGGTCTTTAGAAAGGTCGTTATCAACCAGGTTGTTACAACTAGGGTCTGTACCGGGTCGTTACAATCTAATTTGGCTGCCCCTTTTTGCTTAAACATCTCTTTTATCTTAATCTATTTGTACTGGACTAATTTCGGGGGCATTTATTTAAAGTATTGTTCACTATCATCCTCTTGTTTCTCCTACATTTAAACCCCAAATGATCACTCAATTTGTGTCAACGGTAATTGCTTTAATCGTGACCATTTACCTCATCCAACTTAACCTTGAACCACCTAGGTTCCACCCTAAGACGTTCTAACCCCGCGCATGTTTTTTATTGTCAACCTTCAAAATCTTACCCCATAAATCTATGAGTAATAACAATCATCAGGATATTACGTTATTAGGCCTTAGCGCTTTCATGGCAAACTGAGACGATGTACAAAAACCTCTTAACACCTCTCCAAGCGTGAAGCTGATTTCTTCTTGATGTCACGGCTTAGAATATCTGTCAACATTCGCGTTTAACAAAGTTTTAAAGATCAAGACTACCATTTGTAAATGGTTAAGTAAGGGCTTATTTAACTAACTATTTCTTTTCAAAGGTCTCGACAAATAGAATTATGCCATCAACAATCCAAATATAGAAACGACAGCTTCACATCAAAAAATTCGCGACACCACCATATGGCATAATTTAAACTTCCCCATACTAGTTCATAGCTAACCCACCCATCTAATAAACTGATAAGCAAAAGATTTATACCGGTAGTAAGAAAGCGAAAAATAAGAAACAGCCTCGAACTCATGATAACCTTAGTACGCTGGCAAAGGAGGTACGTCTATATACATCGATGTTCACACCAACCTTCCCATCGAAATGTTAGAGTCTAGATTTTTTTCATCACTATCAAAGAATGAAGAATGTTGATCACAACAATGAACGTTTGAAGCTTGGTGGAGAATTAACCACCAAGTCATAATAGATCACATGACTAGATATTTATCACAACCATATCTTTTATCATGTTCGTTTTACCCTAAAATGACCAACTGCCTGAGAAAACGATCCAGTTATTGAAAAAGATATTCAAACCTAACGTTCTAGCACGTCAAGAACAAGCAGTAGAGGCTAAGAGGAATGGAGCAACCTTTGGAAAGACAAGAGAGAAAATGAAAGCATATGATTACAGACTTTGTCATCAGAATTATCAAGATCACCTCAAAGACCGATAACTCTTTAGTTAAACAATTCTAGGACTTTGGTGCCAAGGAGTTGTGGAAATAGTGAGTCCTATTGACGTTGAAGCTTATTTGAGGGGCGGAGTATGCATTTTAGATAGACCAAGTTATTCTCATGGTTGGTTCTTAAAGTATTAGCTCGTATTCGTTTAGCGTCTAAACTGTGTAACTCTTATAGAGTTGGTATTCAGTTTTCATTGTGGTATCGATGTGAGCCGCAAGGAAGTTTCTTTTGAAAATCTTTTGTGATGTGACATGTCATAACAAGTTTGTTTAGATTAGTGAGTAGATGTTGCTAGTATAAAGAAGGAATTTTCTCATAGAAATGTGTGAAATCTATGTATAAGAAGTTAAAGGGTGATATAATTTTGTTATTTCTGGTGGAGTTGTGTAGCAACTCAATGTGAGTATGTAGGAGAAATAAGTGTTTGGATGAAAAGAGTAGAAGCGTAAGTAAGACTATACGAATTCATGGGTATGATTTTTGTATTTGGTCTTGTATCGACTGTCTTGGTAGAATGTGGGTAAGATAAAATAATTAAAGTGCAAAAGTAATTCTTGGTTTGATTGTGTGGCAGACAATGTGTGAAGGGATTGAGTGATGATGATAAGAGACTTTATAGTCAGGAGTTAATACTGTTCAGTTAAAGGATTGTAGGGTGGATGGTACGTATGTGAAGAAAATATACCTTGGAAGCATTTAATCTATGTGGTATGTTTAGCCCTAGTAACTCATTAGGTTCAAGTGGCAGTATTAATCTTGATGGTCGTAAGGTTAGAGTAGTCCAACACAAAGTGGTGATGTAATTTCGAGTTAATAGTCGTTAATCGATCGAAAAGTAGTCTTCGATGTATGTTTGAATATAGCAATGAGCTGATTTTCGGTAGAGTGACAATCTTTCCAAACAGAAGTGGATAATGTTTGAAATCAGTTTCAGTGATGGGCTAATTTAGAGACATGATTGCTTGTGGAAGTCGTACTCAATGAAAGTTATATTTTGGAACCAACGTATTCTCAAAGATAAATTGGGATCATGATACCATAAATTGAAAGTGCGAGAGCCAGATATACCCAAAATTGCCTTTAGGACTCATTACGAGCATTATGAATTTGTGGTGATACCTTTTGGGTTAACAAAAACGTCTACTGTGTTTATGAACATGATGGATTGGGTGTTTAGAAGCTTTTTAGACCAATTTGTAATTGTGTTGATAAACGATGTTTGGTTATATTCTCGGAGTAAAGAGGAACATAGGGAATAATTGAATATTCTTTGTAGGTCCTAAGAAAGCACAAGTTGTATGTAAAACTTGATAAGTGTGAGTTTTAGTTGGACCAAGTGATGTTTTTAGGCCATGTCATATCTGGAGAATAAATTCAAGTGGACCCAACAAAAGTAGAAGCAACAGTTAATGGGAAGAGAATAACTAACGTGACAGAGATACGAACTTTTTTAGGCTAGTTAGTTATGTGGCATGGTCCTTAAAGATTTGGTAGTAATCAGTTTGAGATGTTAGTAGGATAAGACAACCTTTACTCTAAGCGCTGAACATATGGGCTCGATCTTATCCACACCCATGATAAACAACGACTCAAGTAAATTAGACACAATTTTGGAGAACGACAAGGCACAATGAAAGTAAATCATCCTTAACCTTCCATACGGTGAAGCACGAGGCAAAATTTTGGGGACAAATTTTATTTAAGGGAGGTAGTTTGTAACGACCTGAAATAGAGCACAGACGAGATTCAATACCCTAACTCGAATCAAAAATTCCAAGTACGGCTCGAAAACCCCAAAAAGGTCCAAAACTCATGAAATAAAATCCTAACACTCGGAGAATCTCCCAACATTCTAAATAAAGTAAATATCATGAAATAATAAGTTAAAAATAAAAAAATCCTCATAAATAGAATAAAATGACCATTTTACCCCTAGCACAACAAAAAATGTTAAAAACCTAAAATTTGACAGTGGATACCCTAAATCAAGAATTTAAGTACAATTAAGTAGAAAAAGACAAAATAATATCAAAAGTAACAAAAATATCCCTTAGTGACTGACCAGCTTGGAAAGAGTGCTAAAAAGTAATTTTTTACTTTTTTTTAACTTAAAATGATGATAAATGTATTAAATTAAGCATTATGATGATCCAATACTTGTGAAACAAGTAATATACATAATAATATAGTATTATAGGTCGACAAAAGCAAACAAATCATTATTAAAGTTCATACACAACAAAATAAGTCAAAAATCATATATTATCAAAATAGCTTAATTTAACTTAAAAGACTACATCTATTTAATCAATTACTATGAAAACTATGATAATACATGGAAATACTATATTTATCATAAACATACTAAAATAATAGGTCTCAGTAGGAAAAGATACCAAAAAAATACATCAAATTAACTTTTAATATTTTTTTTTGCCCAAAAGGGCACGCAAACCAATGCACAAACCCTTGATTGAAGTGGGGTCAGGTTTTTATCCCCCAAACTAACCCCTAGCTGTATTTATGGTCCCCATATCTGATTTTTAGGTCTCAAAAGTTGCACCC
>JAOTRH010113968.1:0-15165 GCA_034768845.1 Heliamphora exappendiculata
TCGATCATCCCGTTGATCCCGCTCAATACACTCCAAGTGTACTAACACATCGAGCTCGAATATCGAATTTCCAAAACCTGAATTCGATCCGTTCGACCTTGCCAAGACCAGCTACTATAATGATGTACTACAATCGTACCAATAGAATGTCCAGTTCCATTGCAATTGTGAGTCTACCTGTATAATCTGTCAGAACCTTTGACCCGATCTTTCGTGCAGCACTCACCAAGTCAAATACTGGACAAAATATACAAACTATGCATTCATGCATCACAAATATAAATGTGAAATAACGAATGTAAAATCATCTCAAATGTTTCTCATTAATATGCCAGGAATTTAGAATAAAATACATAAAAAGTATGACTTTTCAGTATACATTCCTAACACCCTCAACCTAAACTCTAAAAATAACCAAGAACAAAAAAAAAAACTAACACTAACTCCCAATTTTTATCACAAATTGACAAGAAAACACAAGAAAAAAAAATCAAACCAAATCTTTTTGAATAGAGAACAAAATTAAAGAACAAGTACTAGACCCATGCATATTTTCTCTCACTTTAAATCACAAAATCTAGTCAAATTGATTAAAATATACACAAAATTTAAGATACCCTATATTCGTATGTAAATGAAAACAATCAGAGTATATTCTATATGAAGCAGTGTGTGTGTGACTTGAAATATCTCCAGACTTCAAGATCAAATCCTATATGAGATCCATATAAGTGAGTTACATTTATTTATCAGAAAATAAGGATGTCACAAAGTTAAACCAACTTTGACCTAATTCATTTTATAGGCTAATTCCCCCTCAACTAGAGACTGTAAAATTTTTCTTTCTTTTTCTCTTTTCTCTTTTCTTTTTTCTTTTTCTATTTCTTTTTCATGCTTTCATTAACAGTTTTTACACTAATACGAGCGAAAAAGTAAGGTTTGCATATGTAGCAATTTCTTTAAGCCAAACATACAGAAACAAAAGAAGGTGGGAGTTTAAACATTCAGTTCAAGTGGGTTGCCACTATGTTATCATTTTGTGAAAACTTTACAGGACTAAAAAATAAGAAAGACTCATATAAAAATTTGAACCCAAGTTTAAAAGATCCCTACATCTATCAATGTTCAAGTAGTTTACAAAATATATTTATCTCTAACAGCGTTCTATCCACTATGAACTAGATTATCTAAAAATCAGTGCGGTAGTTATTCTCAAAACCTAAATTATGAAATTTCAATCAAATAAAATAATGCTCAAAATAGTACTCAATCCTTAATAAAGTCTCTCACAATATTTTCTTTTTTTAAGGACTAAGAAAAACGAGGAAAAACTCAAAAAAAAATAATAAGACCCAAAATAAACTAGGGACTATAACTAGCTAAAAAGTTATCTAAATCATTCTTTATTACCTAAATCTTCTTGATTTTCAAAGGTGCAAGTTCTAGGGTAGAAGTCCAAATTTTTTTATATTGATGTAGTATCTCAAATCTCAACATATTTTGATCAAACAACCTAGTGCAGTGAGGTTTGATGTGCCCTTTTCTACTACAATAATGACAATTCGCCATAAAAAATTTATTTATATTTAAATTCATGCAGTATGAACGTATATAACTAATAATACCACAATGATGATAAGTATGAACAAATTTAGTCTTTCTTATCTCACCATATAAAATAATAGATTTACCTGTCTGATTTTTTCACTTTCTATTATTTTTTTGCTGAATAATCAACAGTTATTCTTTTTGAGCTTATTCCTTTGGCTATTTCAGCTTTCACGAACTTTGATGCACTTTTGGCTTGAGTCGCTAGTTAACTTTTTTTTTTCCTTTTGTCGACTTGCTTGAATAAGCACCAACTAGTCTACACCTATTTGTCATAGTTTTCTGTACCCCAAGCATGTCATCCAAAACCTTAAGGCATGCATTCAGTTTCTTAAAAGTAAATTGAGTATTTAATAGATCTTTTTCAAATTTAATCAATTTTAATTCAAGATCAGTTTTTAACTCAACACAAGCATATAATTCTTTTTCAAAAATTTAAATCCTAGTTTGTTTAATTTGATACAATTCAGACAATTCATTTATTTTTTTTTTCACATTTTGCAAATTTTTCACATAAAATTTTTTTGTCTGATTTTAATTTCACAATCAGGATTTGAGCTTTAGTTAGCTCTTTTTTGACACTTTCATTCTTTTTTTTACACAATTTAAATTTTTTTAACTAATTTATAATTCTGTTTGGTCAACAAATAGCACTCATGATAAAATTTGTTATAAGTTTATTGTAGAGTTTCACTATTCTCAGTATTACCAATCTCTTTATCTTTTTCTATTTCATTATTGGAATTATTTATAAAGTTTTTATTTTTAGAATCATTAAATTCTTCATATTTTCATTCATGGGATGAATCGCTTCATTATTCACTAAATCTTCAGTTTCTTCTTTCAACAGATCTTGATATAAATCTAATAGTCTCAAACTCTTTATTTGAGTCTTACTACTAAGAAATTTTTCAAGAGCTCCGAATTAGGTTGTCTATTCTTTGTTTATTTTTAATTTTTTCAAGTTCAGATGGATACTTTTTATTACGAATCATGAATATTTTATGATTTTATCTACATGGATACTTTCTACTAAGACAGTTGAGCTATTGTAACACGATTTGACTTCAAAAAAATTATTCATTTCTCCATATATTGTATTTGGACTGTACGTATGTGTAAATTATACATGCATAGTAAATGAATTCACCTATATGACTTTGATACAGTGCGTGAGGTTTTGTACACTGCATGGAAAAATTGCTGCATAACTTGACTTATGTTTGGACTAAAAAGCTGTGCTTTTTTTTTTTCTTGGAGCTTATTTTCGTTTTTTTTTAACATTTTTGATATTTTGATTTAAATTTTTTAATTTTTTGGTTACTTGTGATGAGAGAATTTTAAGAAGTATGCCCGTTGGTGCCAAATTTGAAAATGTTCACCAAAGACGAAAAACAAAAATCAAAAAATCAAAAAATCAAAAGCCTACTTAAGTTGTTTTTTTTGTTTTTGTTTTATATAAACTTTTTTTAGATTTTCATCAACAAATTTTACTTTTCGATTTTTTTTAAGACGAGAGAAATCTAAAAAATGCGTTCATTTGGGCTAATACTAAAAAAAATTCACTAAAAATGAAAAAAAAAATTGTCCAAACACATACTTAAAGCCATGGACTCTTAACTGAAATCCACTCCACTTGAGTTAGAAATAGGTTGACCTCGACATATCTACTTCATGTCAACTTGCCTGCTTTGATTCGTGGGGTTAGAACCTATTCATTCGTAAAGCTTTCTCATTTGAAATTTTGAAAATGAAATAAGAAACTAAAGACAACTTAAATTTGAAGATTGGAAATGAATCGATCCGCAATATAAAATTATATATCCACCTCAATTCTTAAAATTATTATGTTAGGAACTTTCTCATTTGAAAATTTGAAAATGAAATAAGAAACTAAAGACAACTTAAATTTGAAGATTGGAAATGCATCGATCCGCAATATAAAATTATATATCCACCTCAATTCTTAAAATTATTATGTTCATTATCGTTTCCCAAAAAAGAAAATACTGAGATTTTTTCTGAAACAGATTTTGGAAAGAAAAAAAAAATCAAAAATATGTTCGCCTTGTGTTTTTTTAAAACTTCTAGTTTAATCATTTTGAAGTATTTAAATAGATAGTTATTATTTTGAATTTAATGTGAAGGGGGATGGGCCGAATTTTTGACCCATTGGACTGCAGTGAGGCCCAAACAAAAGGAGCCCAGCCTAGAGTCGAACCATGAGAACCCGACGGCAAGCAAAGAGATAGTCATTTAAATCTCATTAAATACTCTGACATTGCATTAAATGCGATTTGACTTAGATGGGATAGCATTAAATGCGATTGGAAGAGCTTATATCAAACCATTAATTGCGCCGCCTCATCAAGGAATGCATTTCAATAAAGAGCTCGGCCACAAGAACAGACCGAGCTCGGTCCATTTAATGTGATATAACTTGAGTTTGCCGGCTGCCGGCATAAGTACAACGGCAAAATAATAAGACAAATGAGAAGTTAGAATTACAAATGGTACGAGTCAAAAAATGATGATGGTTGAAGAAAGAGAAGAAGGATGAACCTGCTATAAAAAGGAAGAAATGAATGCAACAAATGGGATAAACAAGTAGAAAAAGAAAAATCTATGTGAAATTACTTTGTAAATTATTTTGAGCGATTATTTTCAACTTCCAACTTTAGCATCGGAGTGGACTCCGGTAGTTGGCCATCGGCTAGCTTATTGTGTGTTTTGTAGGTATTGACGCATCGACAAGTTTTACTAAGCTGAGTTCAATCTATCAACAAATATAATTTACGGATCATCCCCGTACATAATGTATTTAATTGGCCAATGCCATATTATTTTAATGAAATCTTGTAAGCTAAAAAAATCAAATCAAATAATAATGTAAGACACACTTGCCCAAAAAACTGTTCCAACTCTACAAAATTACTAATCACTTCGACGTGTTGGATCATTTTGGTTTCCTGGATTTAAGGCTTCATTTAGCAACCAAAGTTTTTTTTTGGCTTTTTCACTAAAAATGAAAAAAAATCCAACATGACTCGTTGGCAAAAAAATAAAAAAACTAAAAAGCCAAATCTAAATGCTAGTTCTTAAAATATTCTAGTCAAACTTCTACCACTTTTTAAATATAATAATATTCATTATTCATAACTTATTTACTAACATCACCACCGACTACATATATATAACTGCTATTTCCAATTATATAAAAAGAAAAAATTGTTCAATTTGAATAAAAGGCAAAAAAATTTAACTTTTTACCCAAACAACTAACTTCAAAAAAGCTAATTTTAAAACTAATTTACCGAATAACCTACTTTGAACAAAATTTAATTTTTTAGCTAAAAATACAAAAAGGTAAAAAAATTAACTTTTTAACTAGTGGCCAATAGGGGAAAGTAAGGATTTTGATTTTCGAACTAAAAACCCAATGAGCGTTAATCCTGTTTGGTTGGTGATTTTAGGCCAAACCAACTATTTAAATACCATAAAAATAACTAAAAATAATTTGAACCAAACAAATGTTGAAATTTTTTTAATTCAATTGGTCATTGAATTTCAGAATTCAATATCAGAATTTATTTGCAATTGAATTGGCCAATTCAATTAGGAAATGAATTTTGAGAATCAATACCATAGTTATTGATTCTCCTGTAATCCATTCCATGATAGAATGTCTATATAGAAGCTGTCATTCCATTCAATTTTCTGATATAGAGAGAGAGAGAGAAAGAGAGAGAGATAAATAAAGCAGTAAAGTAAAAATCAAATGAGAGATACAAACATATTTCAAAACTGTGGGAGTAAGAGAGAGAAAGGCAGACGAGGTACGTTCGTAACCGATCCTTGGTAGTATTCCAACGATCGTGTCAGCCGTTTTATCCTGGGAGAGTGATGCTAGTGAAAAACCTACAACACTCTCGGTAGGCGGTGAATCATTCTTAAGAAAACTGCGTTTGCAAGATTTGATTTGCATATTCTATTCATGTTAATTTATGTATTTCGTTTCCTGTAAATTCTGTTTATTGTAATTGTTAAAAGTTAATAAAGATGTATTTTCTGGATCACCAATCATGTATATTTTATTGTGGCGTTGAATTTCTTCCAACAATCTTAAGAATGAGATTGTTCTCCAACAACAAAATAACCTTTTTATTTTATTTTAGACTTTGGCTCATTAAGCACAAATGTTAAAATGTTGACTTTAAATTGCAGTCAAATACCCACATCGTCTACTCTGTACATTTGCTTGATTTTATTGCAAATCCAAACCACGCACACAAAATATATACCACGCACACAAAATATATATATATATATATATATATATATATATATATATCTTCATCAAATTCTCAAAAAATCTCAGATAAAAATTTCAAAATAAAGTTAAAAATTTTAATTACAAAAAAAAAGAATTAGACAAAATGATTAATTAATGAACCTTGATTGGCAATCTTGATTTTTTGGCTAGAAGTGCCAAAAATTTAAAGTTGTCCGTTTGGCAAAAAATTAAAAAATTAAAAAACAAAAACATCAAATCAAAACATAAACTCCCAGAATATTATTATCAAACTCCAACTACTTTTAAAATATAATAATACCCTACATTCATAACTTATTTATTACCACTATCAATTACATATAATTGTTAATATCAAATATATAGAAGAATAAAATTAACCACTTTGAATAAAAAGCAAAATAGCTAACTTTTTACTCATAACTTAAAAATTAAATTACTAAATAATTTATTTTGAACTTAATTTAATTTTTAAGCTAAAAATACAAAAAAAATTAAAAAAAATAACTTTTAAACTAGTTAATAATTGACTCCAAATTTTGACATGAGATGTATGTACTAGAAAATTCGATACACTTTTGAAGTGGGAGTCTTCTCGGGTCCTTATCAATCATGCATGATAATGAATATTGGCGAAGTAAGAGGATTAGCCTGGACTCACCTCATGAAGAGATTTCCGCTATTATTATTCAAATAGTGGTTGAGCTTCTATCTTTTGGAATATTACCAAAAGTAAACATACTTTAAATTTTTTTATTATTTCTTTTTCATCTTTCAAAATATTTTTCGCAAACCAAACAAAATGATTTCATTAATAGCAGTGGGGGGATCAAGAAATTTTAACAAAAAGGTTACCATAGTAGAGTCGTTCTTATGCGCTGTGTAAATATTACATTATATCAAAAAAAGTATAGTAATTTAATATTAAAAAGGATTAGTTCTAACAATAAATAAGTCACATGCACATTAAGGTCATAATTAGCAACCTTGACTTTATAGCTTTTTAGTTAAAAATATCAAAAATTTAAAGTCAATGTGGTTCGTTAGAAAAAAAAACCACTAGAAAGCCAAAAAATAAAATTAATACACAAAGTCCTAAAAAATTATATTCAAATTTTAACTATTTTTAAAATACAATAATGCATCTTATTCATAATTTATTTGTTACCACTTACATATAATTGTTAATATAAAATATATAGAAAGGTAAATTGTCCATTTTGGACAAAAAACAAAAAAAATAGTTTTTACCTAAACAATTAATTTGCTTTTAAATTAACTTTTTACCTAAACAACTAATTTAAAAAAAGCTATCTTAAAACTAAGTTAACAACCTATTTGAATCTAATTTAATTTTTTTGGGTTAAAAATGAAAAAACAAAAAACAAAAAGGTGGCCTTTGGGTAAATATACAGGATTGATTAAGGAAAAAAAAAGGATTGCTATTGCTTTAAAAGTTTTCACGATTTGAACGAGCCCACGTAGCCCTGTTTGGGCTAATTTTGGTAATTTTTACTTTTTTTGTTTTTTTGTTTTGATTTTTTTCACATTTTAATTAAACTTTTTACTTTTTTGAATCATTTGAATGAGATGAATCGAAAAAGTAAAAAAATGTTTGAATTGAAAAAGTAAAAAAATGTTCACTAAAAAAATATACAACATAAAATTTAACTAATTTATTTATTTTAGCTTATTTTGTTTTTTCTAAAAATTTTTCAGATTTTTATTAAAAAAAATTATTTTTTCGATTCGCCTAAATAAAAGTAGTTAAAAAGTATAATTATTTAATTTAACGATAAAAAAATTCACTAAAAATAATAAAAAACTGAATAAAATAAGTAAATAAGCATCTATCCGAAATGAGGCAAAATTAAAAATTATATATATATATATATATATATATATATCACAATGATGTGATCATTGATTTGAAAATAAAAGTCAAAAACTTGGGAATTAAGGTTTGTATAGGAGAACATGGGAGACAGGTGGTGGAAAAAGGGGAGCTTGTAGGACACAAAAGATATTAATTTTGGAGGGTTGAGATTCTGATATAGATCAATCATATAAAGTTTAGTGATCACTGAGCCCCCATACATGTATGCTTCCAGCCCGAGAGAGAGAGAGAGAGAGAGAAAAAAGGGAAAAGGGGATAGGAGGTAACAGTAGTAGTGGAGGTGATTTGGCCATGACATTAGGGCATCTTCTCTCTTCTATTATTCATGCAACTACTGTGGTCCTATCAAGAATAAGAGGAGGAGGGAGGAAGAAGGAGAAGAAGGGTGTGATCCAAAGGATATGTTTATTTTACTTTGCAAAATACCCCTTGATTCAAAAATGGTTTTCTTTATGGATATGCCCCTCTATCATTTCTATTTTACTTTGATTCCTACACATTTCACATATGGCATCTCCTTCTTAATTTGTTTACTATATAAGGGGCTGTGCCAGTATGCATATGTCATATCTATATTATTAATATACATGGAAAATTTGTCTTATATTTTTAAAGTAGTGGCGATTTTATTTTTTATCCACCATAAAAAATTTTAACACACGAAATCCAGTTTTAACATCCGAGTTCCAGTTAGATCCTATAATAGATAAATTTATTTATGTATTTTCAAAACATGTATAAAGAATATACAGACAGATAAATTTATCTGTGCGCTTTATACGTGTTTTGAAAAGACAGAGTGTTCTTTATATAGATAAATTTATCTGTATACTTATTTATGCAAGACAGATAAATTTATCTATTTACTTAACACATGCTTTGAAAGTGCACAGATAAATTTATCTGTATAAATAACAAAAATAAATTTATCTATCTTGCATAAAATAAGATGACATATAAATTTATCTGTTTGTGTTAAATTTATCTGTGTTGTAAGCGATGGAACATCGCGCGTTAAAATTTTCATTAATCGACATTACGCGTTAAAATTTATTTTTTTGAACCTTTGGCTAAAAGCCCCTAATATATAATTAAGTGAACACCTCATTTGGTGTATCGTTTTTGAAGTCCCGACACACTTTTTTATTTTCAAATTAAATTATCCAAAAATAAATACTCTTAATCATTGGGACAAAATAGAAATAAAAACGTAATGCCTCATTTGGTAAAATTTACAGTTTTGTTTTTTTTATTTACAATAAATGAAAATTATATTCTTATTTGTTTAAAAACACAAAAACATAATACATGTTTGGAAAATACATGTTTTTGTTAGATTTTATTTTGAAGCGAAGTGTGAGGTGGTCAGATGAGGTTGCCAACATAAGGAAAGTCACCCAAAATAATTATTTGTTGGAGGTAGGAATGCCTACAGTTTGTGGATAATAGTATACAATAGGGACCAAAAGATGGTCTAACGACAACAACCAAAGTGGTGGTGTTAAAACATTCAGAGATAAAAGAGTTAAAAAGGATGGTCACCAATAGTTTGAGACGATGAATTAAGGCTGGCAAGTTACCTAAAAAGATGGCCGCAAGTGGTGACGACAATACTAGATGAAAATGGTGGCCAAAGATAGTAGTTCAATCAGTGGGGCAGGTGGCAACTAGTTGTGTGAGGTTGTAGGTGGAGGCAGCGGCTAGTAGATAGAAATGGTGACTAAATGTGATGGCAATATTAATGACTTGCAATGTTGGATAAGTGATGGATTTGGTGTGCGATAGAGAGAGGTGATGGCTAGTTATAATGGTCGAAGATGTTGGTCAAAATTTTTTGTCAGTGATAATAGTAAAAGATATGAATAGTCTTAAGATAATAGAGGAGGGATGAGGGAATGATAAGTTATTTACAAAATAAGTAAAAATAAGATAAAAAATAATAAACATAAACATTACCAAATAAAGCCAAATAACTAACTTATGTTTCCCCCCCCCCCCCTCCCATCTTTCACTTCCCTTTATTTTCTTTCATTTGCATTGATGATTTTGCACTTTATGTGTGCACTTTTGCTAATAAATGATAATTTATAATATGATAAGTAGTGGCAGAGCCAAAACTTTATTATCCACGTTAGTTAGAGACTCAAAAAAGAATTGAAAGATCAATTATATATAAAGTGATATAAGGAAGTATACACAATAATAGTGGAATTTTAAAGATTTGGGAGGGTCACACCTCGCTAATCCCCGCCATTACCCGGCCCATTCTTTTCACCCATGATAGAAAACACTTTAACCTAAAAAAAATTAATTATTCTCTCATATCAATACATCATTTTCGTAATTTGAATCCTAAAATGAACTCAATTAAACAAGCGGGATGTAACGGGCAGTCTTTCTTTTTATCTCAATATGAAGTTGGAAGACACAAATAGGGAAAAATGAAAAGTTTGAGGTGACTTGCATTGAAATTTGAAGCAAAATTGGAGGGACGACCAATTGATAATTTTCCCAATAGCAATTGGCTAGTATATTTGTTGTGTATCAATGAACGATTTAATTATAACATAATTTTCCAAGAACAGTCATGATTTTCACAATGTTATATATGTCATGATTTTCACAATGTTATAACATAATGCAAAAATTAAATTAAAATACCCGTATTCATTACTATTGTTAGCTTCATGATCTCTAAACTTCAGATGTTGATGGAATAATGATTTCGCTTTCTTAGTAACTTTCTGTCTATGAAATATTCAATATATTGATAAAATCCTTACATACACTTTCATAGATGGAGAGAAGACTCATTTTTTAATCTCATAGTACTTCTACTAATTTATCAGAGTTGAAGTTTTACTTGCAAACTTCTCAATTATTTGATTAAATAAGAATTACTATAATGATGGATAATTATCTTATTAAACGTATAATATATGTACCTTAATTATGTGGGACACTAAATTAAATAAATATTTAATCTAATATTTTCTCACTTAGCTCATATAATAACTTAAGTGGTTTAATAAGATTAACATTAAGCGCACAATACATCACATTTATTCTTATTCTAATTAGGTCATCATAATATTATAATTAAACAACTCACTAATGTGAGTTATGACGGACTTACATCATAAGCAATATAATCCTTTCCATGTACAATACTAGCAACTAATTTAATATAATCTATAAATGATAAGTGTTAGGAATCACTACAAGAACTTATACTTTTAGCAACTACTTTTGGGACTAACATTGATTTTGGTCATTGAATACAAAATAATTGGCCACCATGTCACGACCCAAACTCCGGATCACGCGAAAAGTCATCGAACAACCACCAAACCGTCCAAACAAAAAGGATTTAAAATCAGAAGACCAAACAAGGCCAAAACCTTTATAAAAATATACTACCGAGAGTTTATTGATTTAAAAGAGTAGCCAAAAGACTACAGTTACAGCCCTACAGCTAAGCCTTTAAAAATAAAGTACGTGTTTTGGATAAGAAATTCTTTTTATTTTAAAAGAAGCTTAGGTCATTCTAAAATCTTCCTCGAAGTACAAAAGTTTAAATAAAGTATAAATCATTTGAAAATTTCGTTTGTAAACTGTTGATCCCAACAACGAAAAACGTAGTGTGAAATTACGAAAAACAACAACTAACCCAAGATTCTCTCGAAAGTATTAAAACATGCACACATCCATAATCATAGTATACGATTTACAACATGTTACAAATAAATATGAAACGTATACAACACTATAAACTACCTATCAAGACAAAATAGACGTCTTGTCATCAGCCACTCCGGGCACCACCGGGTCAACCTATAGGACCACGTTTACCTGAAAAATATTTTATAGCAAAATCTCACACCGTGAGCCGAAACTCAATAGAAAAAGATAATAAAGCTGTAAAGTAGAAAATATGCAATCACAAGCATACGGGCTCAACCATAGGAGCCAAAAAGGTTTTTCCAACCCAAAATTATAAGTTTTTCATCAGGCTAACACGAGCCTCAAAACGGTTTTATTTCATAAAATTCCACATTTTCGTCTTCAATATCATGCATATCATATAGTGGGAGCTAACTCAACCACAGAGCCAAAAAATTTTACATCATAAAATTTCAAGTTTTTTCATCGGACTCCCAAAATAGTTTTCCCTTCATAACCAAGCATTTAAACAATGCAAAATCACATTTTACAGTTGAAGGAAAACAGTAACCAAAACATTACTTTTCCACTCGGATCACACACCGAGAAAAGATAAAAACAGTAAGCTGTAATAAAACAGTATGCTCCATTCAAGCCACACCGCCGAGGAGACGAGGTAAAATAGTAATCAAAATATCATTTTTCTCGCAGAATGTACCACCACGGAATAGAAGAATATGATCCTATGTACCGACTCAATCACATGACAGAGGTAGCAACTATAGACTCATGTCTAGTATCTAACCCCCAGATATCGTGGGATCGCCTAGATACACACAGGTTCTATACGGAGCACCATGAACGTAACTACTCAATTTACGGGTTATGACTCCGAGGGAGCTGAGCACCCATCAGTCTCAATTTACGGGGACTAACCCGAAAGACCTGAGTACCTACACTGCGCACGTTTCTGGACTTACATCGAGGGCAACTCGTGCCAAATACACGTCATTTCGGTACATCTAGATAATCTTTTAAAAATAGTATCGTAACTCAACTACGAAAATATTTCACAAATATATATTATACATGTATATACAGATCCATCCATTGACATGGAGATCAACAAAACATTTTTAAAATATTTTTTTTTGTTTTTAACAAATTGTTTTAAAACCTGAGATTCAACCCCGAAGTCGAGCTCCAAACCTCCAAAACATAAAATGTTGAGATTTCTATCAAAATCCTTCGTTTTTCAACAAAAATCACCATTTTCAAGAACGCCCTTTGAAAACCATAAAATCACATGTCATATGATGTACTAAACCAAGAAAAGCAAAAACATACTTAGGGTCGGCCACCTAGGGAGTAATCCCTAGGTGTGCCAAGAACCAAAATCGCCCTTCAACATTTAATTTAATTCCTGAATGTTCCCAGCGATAAAATCGGCATTCTAATTAAATTAAATAATCACCAAAACTAAAAAGAAAAATATCCGCGCGTATAGTGGGCTATGTGAGAGATCATGAGGAAGTATAGGACTCGGGCTAACCGTACGAGAAAATCAGATATTCCTAACTCTGTCCCCAAGTTAGTCCTTTCTCGCACATACCAGAATTTATTCTACTAAAGGTTCTGATGAACTCCCGGCCCTAACTCAAATTATGTCTTGAGTTTTCAATTATCAAATGCACTGAATTCTCCCCCACGTTTAAGAAATGGATTCCTGATAAATAAATTAGATTTTTGACAACCCGATTTAATTATTCTTTTTTTCTCGCAACCGCACCACTTAACCTTTTGATATGCCGGATCCGAAAACCCACTGTACAGGTTTAGCATAGTCAAACGTATAAGCAAAGCACACGAGGGGAAACTCCTCAACCTAAATCGAACGTGGTTTCCGTCAACTGATTATCAATCATCGGACAAATAATGCCAGTACCCAACTCATCAGTATTATTGATCTCATGGAGAAAATTTCAACCATTAATGACTCAAAGTACTATATATAATCTGAACACAATTAATCATTCACTTCGGGATTAAGAGTTTGTGCAATACATGATAATACAGGATGTGGATCAATTCATATAGTCAGTATAGAACCGATCATCCCATTGATCCCGCTCAATACACTCCAAGTGTACTAACACATCGAGCTCGAACATCGATTTTTCAAAACCTAAATTCGATCTGTTCAACCTAGTCAAGACCAGCTACTATAACGATGTACGATAATCATACCAATGGAATATTTAGGTCCATTGCAATTGTGAGCCTTCTTGTGTAATCTGTCAGAACAATTGCCATGATCTTCCGTGCAGCACGCACCGAGTCAAATACTTAATAGAATATACGGACTATGCATTCATACATCACAAATATAAATATAAAACCATAAATGCAAAATCATCTCAAATTGTTTTTCATTAATATGCCAGGGATCCAGAATAAAATACATAAAAAGTATGATTTTTCAGTATACATTGCAAACAACTTCTTCTATTTTCACTGCATCGAGCCTCGATACTATGAGTCGGTCGCTCAGGCCTTTCTACTATACGTCTTCTTTGTCTCCTTATTTGTAAACAAGGAGAACACTGTTGATTTGTATTGTCTAGGAGCACTTCATCATCTGGACCGGGTTTCCACATATGACTGGGGAGGCGCTACTCTTGCCACCCTTTACGGCTCTATGAGGGCAGTTACACGGATCCCGCAGGAGCTCAGTATTGTGGCGTACTGGAGGATCTAAGAGGTATACCCTTATTTCTGTCTTCTGTACTTTTATCTACTCACATATCTATTATCTATTCTTCTTCTGACCCTTTCTTTATGTTGGAACGCAGAAGAAAAATTTAAAACCGGTGCTGTGACCGTAAAAAATGGCGCAAGCATTTTTCATGAAAAACCATATCCATGAACAGATATATTAAGATTAAATAAACCTTCAAGAAACTTGTACAAGTTTCTTTGATGCAAAACAACGATTCGAGACGACCGAATGATCTTCTAACGTATATTCTGACACACACGACGATCCCGGCGAGTGGGCACTGATCCGGATCTTCGTTTTTTTCTCCTTCTTTGGTTTCTATCTCTCACCTTTCTCTCAAAGAAAAAGGAATACACCATAAAAGAGAGAGGGGGGGGGGGGCCTAGGGCTTTTGATTGAGGTTGTTTTTTGGCTCCTTGTGATATGTTTTAATATATCACTTGAGATTTTCATGAAAACTATATATTTCTTTCCTAAAACCAAGGAGGAGATATATATTTTTCATAAAATATCATCTTAACCCCTATTAGGGCCGGCCACCTAGAGAGTGATCCCTCGGTGTGCCAAATTTCAATATCGCCCTCCATTATTTAATTTAATCCCCGAATATTTTCGGTGGCAAAATTGACATTCAAATTAAATTAAATAATTACTGAAACCGATAAAAAAATATCCGTACGTATAATGGGCTACGTGAGGGATCACGAGAAAGTATAGGACTCGGGCTAACCATACGAGAAAACTGGATATCCCTAACTCTGTCCCCGAGTTAAATCATTTCTCGCACGAACTAGAACTTATTCCACTAAAGGTCCTGACTGAATTCCCAGCCCTAACTCAAATTATGTCTTGAGTTTTCAATTATCAAATGCACTGAATTCTCCCCACGTTTAACATATGGATTCC
>JAOTRH010113979.1:0-15164 GCA_034768845.1 Heliamphora exappendiculata
ATATTAATTGAATTTGTATGAAAATAGTTACAAAAACATTATTTCCCATGCTTACATGTTGGAAAATAAGTGGGGGTAAGATATCCTAGTGTTTTACTTTCTGAAGCCTCAAGCGTTCAACCACATATTTGAATGTATGAAGGTGTAGTATTTCAAACAGGAGAAACTAAAATACCTAAAAGAGGGAGACTAATATGTGAACTCATATCTCTTCTTCATTTTGATCATTGGCCTCCATTTTATTTTCTTCACATTTATGCCAACCACATTGATGTGCTTCATGTGTGGTTGATACTTGGATATGTGTGTCCCATGTGTGCCAAGTAAAATCAAAAAAAAAATAGAGCATGCTTGGATATGCTTCCAAAGCATGCCAATGCGTGTTGAACGAGTGAAGTTGTCTGCATGTGTTGAACATGAATACTGCACCCCCGATAGGAGTGTCCATGCATGCAAGTCAACCATTAAAGAAACTCATTAATTTTTCTTCCTTCAACATCTACAAGAAGACAAAACAAAGGCCAAACCATCAAAAGAATACGCTTGGAGTAGTGTTGAAAAGATGCCCTTTGACTACAAATCCAACAGGTGGTAAAGCAATGGGTCCAAATATTTGTGGGAAATATGAAATAACTAAAATGCTATTTTTCTTTAATTCCCAAGAAAGAGGTTGTGACCTAAAGTAATGATAACTGTTGTTTGAGGGGTCCCTTCAAGTCACCAAAATCAAACTCTCCAAAATGAATAAATGAAGAAATAATATCGCAGAAAGACTACATACCTACTAGTCTACTACCTCTCTCATACTCTGTTGTAAATGGGAGTCATGTAAACTAGGCACATTTGGTTAAATTCACAAGAAATATCCAAAGGATTTCTAATGCTCTTTCCAACTCCTATAGTTATGATAACTGATGTTTGAGATGTCCCTTCAAGTCACCAAAATCAAACTCTCCAAAATGAATAAATGAAGAAATAATATCGCAGAAAGACTACCTACCTACTAGTCTACTACCTCTCTCATACTCTACTACCTCTCTCATACTCTGTTGTAAATGGGAGTCATGTAAACTAGGTACATTTGGTTAAATTCACAAGAAATATCCAAAGGATCCCTAATGCTCTTTCCAACTCCTATAGTTTTCTAATCATCCATGGTTTGTGGAGGAGAATTTCCTTCTATTCGCTGATGGATAGATATATTACTAGGAGAATGAGACACAAAATAGATTATAGTGGAGACTACATAATAAACAATTTCTCTTCTCCTCTAATAGATTCTACTAGTTTCATTGTCGATTTTGGGAGCCGCTAAACACCTTAATAATGTTGATTACATCCAAATTGTCAATCTATGTTCTTCACTTGTTATCTGTGACACTGTTCATGCCTATAGCTTCATCAAGTACAGTGTGTTACTTCAACTGCTCTGCATAAACAATTGCAAGATTTTTGCAGGATTAGGCGATCATGGGGAACCAGCCGGTCTTTGTCCATTTTAACATCCAATCCCTCAGGACTATGAAGATTCCCCAGCATGCCCTTTCTAATCACTTAATGAGACACATTTTCGGGTTCTGAAACTAATGAAGAAAAAGGATACAACTTATCCTCAATGCAAAAACCAAATGTAAATACACAAATGGAAGAAAAGTGTAACAAGATTCTAAGCCAATAATTCATTTTTCTTGGTCTGGACTATAATTCATAAATTTCCAAATCGAAAGAAGAAAGAAGTTTTCAAACTAGCAAACGCATTAGCCAAACGAACAAATGCTTAGCCAGAGATTACGAAAGCGTCCAACATAGCTGATGAAGAAACAACCATGAACTGAGGAATTCAAACAAATACAAGGGTTTCCCCTTGGGAAAACTACTGTCAATTATGCATATACATACACAGTACAGAAAATCAAAAGGACAAAAAAGGAGGATGGGTGGTGACGGGGCCTGGGCAATGTTGACGATGAACTGGTGGAACTTTGGGTGCAACCCGCCTCTTTCTTTAGCCGATTAGCAATGGGTTTGCACGTAATTCTCAGAGCTAGATTCCAAGCTTCACAACCGGTAATATCATATCTTCGTCTCTGATTGCTTTCTGTCTCTATAATACTAAACTTTCTCTAACTAAAAGCCTCTCTTATGTGTAAAAACATTCTATACGTGTGAAGTGACAGCTCGCACACCATCTATTTGACGGTTGAATTCTCAGTGTGGAAAGAATGCCGCGCGGGTGACTTGGGCAAAAAGAAACTTCACTCACCCATCAGAGAATCTGCTGAAAGGGAAAGTGGCCCGAGACACGAGGGTAAAATAGTCTTCTAAAATAGTATACCTTATGGCAGTTGGTGAAGCTCCCGTTGTCGCCATTAGGGTGTTTTTGAGTTGGGTTGGATTGGGAGAAATTTTTTGCTCTTAACTCATTCTTACCCGGTGGAGGTTTTTTCAATCTACCATCAACCCATTCCTCTCTAAAATCAGTGAGATGATTATTTCTTAGGCGATTTCAACCTAGCAATTTAGGCGGTTAAGCAGGTTAAATAATTAGAAAATAAACAGATCATATAACTCACTAAACTTTGCAATTTTCAGCAAGTATATTTCAGCATAACATATTTCATGCTTCCACCAAGTATAATAGATTTCAGCAAATTCCAAATTTCTAAGAAGCAAAATAGATTTTTAGTACGGCAAACATAATTGACAACACATTCATCCAAGTACCCAACGAAAATGGAATTAATAATAAAATATCATTAATAGCGAATTCACAATAAGAACAAAATGTCACTAATAGCGAATTCATAATACAAAATTCTAACAAATTAGTTTAAGTCATCAACAACAAATTTCAGCAGTGGTTCAGCATCAAGTCATCAACGGTAATTAACAACCAAGAATCAACCAAAAAACAAAAGAGTCATCAATAGTAATCAACAATTAAGAATCAACCAAAAACGAAAGAAGGAGAGACAAGCAGTGAGCAAAGAGTGAGATTGTGCAAATTGATTAGATTTAGGGCTAATGTATTTTAAGTTTATACATATAAAAGGTTATATTTTTTGTATGTAGACGAAAACTTATATACACTCTAAGCGGGTTGGGTTGTATCATAAGCGTGCTGGAGAATTATAAACCGCAATTAATCCACCCTCCCTATTTGTTTCACCTAACCCACCCCACACAACCCACCAACTCACACAACCACCCTTGGTGAGTTTGGTTGGTGCAAGTTGGTAGGTTGGAGCAAATTAGCGAGTGATATGCACACCCCTAACTGGTTGGTGGCTGTTCACATTTCTTTTTTCGATGTTTGTTATTTTATTTTTGTGAATAGAATTATATCATGTACTAATGTAATTGTCAATATTGTACCATAGTAATGAGCCTGGATTGGTACGTACCATTTGGAACAAAATTGATATACTAATTACTTAATTTTGTATCTTTTAAAATACTAGTTCCTACCGGTCTGTATCAAAAAATAGGATATCGCGGTCCATAATTAATATTTTAAAAAATGACTTTTACTTTATTTTTTGTCCCTACTTTATTTTTTCTTTTTATACTCTAATTCAAGTTTCAAATATAGCTTAAGGAGAGAGTTCTAAAAATAGTTAATATTAATTTATTATAAAAATATTAAATATTAAATTTGTGTCACTTTCAAGTTAGCTATCTCGTTATAAATAATAAAATTTAAAAATAATTTAAATAATGAATTAAAATATTATCTTAGACAAATATTTATATTAAACTAAATTATTTGTTGATGAACAATATTTCAAGAAAATATATATGATATTTTATAGAGATAAATTCGAAACGGCACCCAGTATTTCACTGGTAACAATACATACCATACTAATGAAAAAACGGATACACTGTTCGGTATGATATTTATAACTATGGTACTGGCCAAATTAATCTAATTTAGTTATTTAGTTTGTTATGACCACAATATTAACATATTAATATATTGTGTTTAGCTAATACATACACAATGTGTCCCTTTGAGTGACCATGACTCACGTGTATTGGCTGAACATGTTACATTAGATACTCATACTACTCGTATTCCTAATTCACTAAATAATTTTTTTAACTAAGATCTTATCAGTGTTCTATTTGTTGAAATAGCACTAATAAGCTTTCATTTATTATGCTATTCTTTCTGGAGTGCATATAATTTATTTGACGTGTACAAAATACTAACATATCATTTTCATATATATTTTAAAAAAAGAGTTTTTGGGATACCAGGATAACCTTGAACCCTTACATTCAACAAGGCTTTTTTCCAGGTGGTAGAGACTCTAGTAGAACTCTGCAGTTAAGCGTGCTTGGGCGGGAGCAATGCAAAGATGGGTGACCCCCTGGGAAGAACAAAACCGTGAGGGTTTTGCTCAAACTGGACAATATCGTTGCCATGAGAAGGGTCGGGGTGTAACAGATGGTATCAGAGCCAACTTTTCTCACTTCCGAGTGTGGGCCCATGCCGTCTCGCGTGACATGTGGGCTGGCTACTGAGTGGGCAGGTTAATAAGGATTGACAGGCTACTGTACGGGAACGCGCAGCCCTAAAGGGGGTGGATTGTGATATCCTGGTATCCCACATCAGAAAAGGAGATGAAGTTCCTGGGTTATAAAAGAAAAATCTTGAATCCTTATATTCAGCAAGACCTTTTCTCAGGTGGTAGAGACCCTAGTAGAACTCTGCAGTTAAGCGTGCTTGGACGGGAGCAATGCAAAGATGGGTGACCCTCTAGGAAGAACAAAACCGTGAGGGTTTCGCTCAAAACGGATAATATCGTTACCCTGAAAAGAGTTGGGGTGTTACAGTTTTTACCTTAATAAAGTGAATTGTATTTATACATATCTCTTTCTATCTATCTATATTACATACAAAAAAAAAAAGAGGAAACTTTTGTCTTGAATAAAGTATGAAAGTGCTCTACCACTGCTTTCTTAACCACCTCTGGTCATACAATTGATCTCCCACCCACCTTGACTTCGGCCAATCAAATTCCTCAAAGGATCTCCAACCCACCTTGATTGGGTGGAGAAATGTGAGATTCTTTCAATATAATGGCGTTTTATTTATGTGTGTTCTAAATTATTTTAGTTTTTTGACGAGGATTTTAAAGCAAATTGTCCACGAATTTACAGCGGCATAAATGAAGTTGAGCTGTGTTTTTCCATAGTTATTAGTAGACAAATTTTCATTAAAACTTGGAAAAAGTTTAAACAAGGATATTGGCACAACCAAACTTTAAGCACCATCTTCTTGACCAGAAAGAAACAAAATATTGAGTTTTTTTCTTTTCTTTTTAATTTTTCCTCTCTTTCTCCTATGCACGTAGATGAGAAGTTGCTTCGAACTTCACACGTCTACGAAATGTACAACAAGGACTAATGATCAAACCAATAAGGAGGGATAATGATCTTAGCCTATTGCTTCAAACGGATTTCATTATTTTCCCAACAGGCAGTTTAGATCTCACACTCATGAAGACACTTGAATTACACCCAACTATCTCTATGTCTAGCATGTCAACATTTTACAGGCACATGAAACCTCATGTAAAAAAGTCATAAAATACTCACATTATCAAGAAGGCCCTAGATCTATGATACTAGGCTCATCTACTTGGAAAGTGCTCCAATCTCCAGTCATATATATATAGGCCTTGTTTGTTTTGGCGAACTAATAGTCCGCCTAGACTATTAGTCCGGAGTATAGTCAAATACCGCGTTTGTTAAGCCTCCGAACTAATAGTCCGGGCGGACTAATCCGGACTATTAGTCCGTTAAATGGGAAATAATTAGTGAGGGAGAGGTGCGGGATTAGGAAAGATTGAATTAAGGAGTGAATTTAAAAAATTTTAAAAATAATAAGAAATATTAAAATATTAAAATAAATAATATAAAATTTAACAATAATATAAAATTTAACTTATTAATTTATTTAAGTTAATTTTAAAATAAATTAACTTAATACAATGGTAAATTATTATCTAGTCCGTTATTTAATCCCACTCAATTCAAACACAAAAAAATTAATCCCACCTCACTACTAATCCCATTTCATTACCAATTCCACCTCACTACTAATCCAATCCAATCCAGTCTGGATTATCAAACGAGCCCATAGTTTCTAGCATTAAGGGGTGTTTGGTAACATCTACAAGTTTTTTCTTTCCACTAACAATAAACAACATTTTTTATTTATTTTCAAAAAAAATAGAAGGCTTGTTTGACGCATACTAATGTTTTCAATAATTAATTTTTAGAAATGGGATGGAGGTGCAATGGTGCACAAATGTAGTGACCAGTAGCAATAGTCGGAGCTGGTGGCAACTGAAGGTCTCATAAATTGTAAGCAAAAACTCGTTGATAAATTTTTTTTTTCAAAAAATGTAAATATTTTTCAAAATTTATTTAATTCTTGTATGCAAAAAAATTGTGCTTTTATTTGTTTTGTAAACAACTTATCAATTACTTCTCCTTCCTCCACCACCATCATTGATGCCACCTTCTGCCACGAATTCTACCCACCAACTGCCACTTGCACCAACCATCTCCACCCCACGCCTGCCACCTCCACTTACCACCTCCACCTAACCAGTCGCCACCTCCATAGCTCCACCCACCAGCTCAACCCACGAGCCTTCACCCACCACCTCTCCCATCGACCGACACCTCCACTACCTTATCATTCACTTCTCCTTCTTCCACCACCTCTAACCATCACTTATCATCACTAGCAAACACCTTCGCACGCCACCGCTAACCACCATTTTCGGCCACCACCTCCCCCACTAGCTGCCACCTCCACCCACTATTGCCTGTCACCATCATCGCCACTACCTTTAACCACCACTTCAATCCATCGACCACCACATACACCTCCTACCATCTCCACCCCAAACCGTCACCTCCACCTAGTACCTCTACCCAACCAGTTGCCATCACCCACTAGCTCACCCTACAAGCCGCCACTTCCACTCACCAACCACCATTTCGACTACCATCATCATCACCATAAGCGGTCATTATTTTTGACAATTTTGCTTACCTTCGTTCATCACCATTGGCAATTGGCAATCATTTTTACCAAATGTCCTACGTCCAAGCGCCACGATCTCATCACCATCGACAGTTATTGCCACCTCTAGCTACTGTTGCCAATCACCACACTCGACCACCATCATTGGCGGATCTAATATTTGAATACAATAGGGCACAACTCCAAGAAAAAATAAAACAAATTAACAATCAAGTACAAAGAGTTATCATATGCAGTAACACATACTTTCACAAAAGTGTCCCAAAATTAGACATTTTCAAAACACAAGAATATTTTTACAATTGGCCACGATGGGTTTTCATCTTTTGAAAATTTTGCATAATAGTATTATTACCAATTCCATCAAAAACTTTCTCTATGTATAACAGTAAGCTACCAATCATCCGTAAATCTAGCATCCAGTTCCGCAATCAATTCTTCACGATATTCATGGCTAAGAACACATTTTCTACTGTAGTAGTTGCAAGTGGTAAGATTAATGCAAAAGCTAGGAACAATTATACTAAGGGATATATTTTGTCTGTCATTCTAGATTGTCTATAAAGCCTTGAAGGTTTGCCACTAACCTGCTTAGATTGATAAAGATTGAATATCGTAACACAAAATAGAACGAAAGAAGTTGAAAGAACATGAAGAGAAAGAAATCCAAATTGAAGAAATGGTCTCAACATTTAACACAAATATTTAATATTTCTTTTCTTTAATCTTTTTATATATTCGAGGAGTATTGTATAATTTTGTGGGACACAAATACAATAATAAAAAATTCAAAATATAAAGGCACTAATAATTTTTATATATTTTAGTGGGGGCAAAAATATAATAAGTTTAAAAATTATAAAAATATAAAAGTATTAGTGGTATTTTTACATTTTCAGTGGGGGCATGTGCCCCCACCGGTCACATGCTGCCTTCGCCCCTCACCACCATAGACATCCCCACCTCCAATAATTTTCTTGGACATCTCCCCACCTGCTAGAAAGCCCCTTTCGTGACCCCTCACTTGTTTCAAAATAAAATTTTACAAAAATATTTAATTGCCAAAAACATTTTATTTTTGTTTTTTCAAAAATAAACAAAAATATTTTATCTATTTATTGTAAACAAAAGAAAAAAAAATTTAAACGTTAACAGGGTCACGTTGGTTTAATATAGATTTTCATAGAGTTACCGCTTCAAAATCCTTTGAATGCATATACATAAGTCAGCGCCTAGAATTGAAGAGCTTGCATTATGTTTTCTATGAAATAATTTAGATGTTAGGAAGAAATTCAGGTTTAAGAACTATAGTTTCTTATATAGTTTGACTAATCTTGTGAGATTGATGGTGTGTTTGGAGGTTATGAAACAATAACAAAAATTTAGACATCCAACTATCTAAGACACATCAACACAGTCATGATCTAAGAGGACAGTGTACAATGTCATACAGACATGTCAACATGATAATGTCAAAAAGATTAGACTCGTTATCTTTGGCGGTTGACAATAAATAAATAAGAAGTATAGATATATGATAACAGTATAATTTTTATCAGTATTTTTTACTATGGCCCCATTTTGGTGGCTTGCTTATTTGCTTATTAGCAAATAAGTCAAATCCCATTTAAGCCACATCGTTTGGGTGGCTTGCGGCTTATTTGCTTATTTGCTTATAAGCCAAGCTACCCAAACGAACTTATTTGCTTATAAGCCAGCTTATTTGATTTATTTTGGCTTATTTGGCTACTCAAACGAGCTTATTTGACTTATTTTTTTATTTGCTTATTTTCTTATTTTTTGCTTATTTGGTTACCCAAACGACATGACTTATTTTTTGGCTTATAAGCCAATAAGCAAATAAACAAAATTACCCAAACGGGGCCTATATATTTTGTTGATTTTTTGCTTATGTATTGATATTTGTTAATTGAATTTGAATGAAAATAGTAACAAAAATGTCATTTCCCATGCTTACATGTTGGAAAATAAGTGGGGGTAAGATGTCATTTCCCATCTCTCTTATCGCATTTTGATCTTTGCCCTCCATTTTATTTTCTTCAAACTTATGCCAACCACATTGACTTGCTTCACATAAGGTTAATACTAAGATGTGTGTCCCGTGTCAAGTAAAATGAAAAAAGAATACAGCATGCCTAGGTGTGCTTCCAAAGCATGCCAGTGCATGTTAAACGAGTAAAGTTGACTTATATGTGTTGAACTAAAAAACAAGGGCACTTCTACAAAGGATACATCTGACACTTCTCGAATACTCTTCAAACACTTTTATATTCGTGTCCGACGTGTTAGTTCTAGACAACCCAAGATGGGAGGTGAATTGGATTTTTAAAAATAAATAACAATTTTAAAAAAAATTTCAAAAACCTTTTAATATTGCAATCAATTAAAGTAGGATAAGCAAATATTGAAGCAATAAAAATATGAAAAGGGTTAGGGATAGAAAGATAGAATCAGACACCAAAGATTTTATAGTGGTTCGATTTCTTCCAAACCTACGTCCACTGCTCAAGTTCTCCCTTTAGTATTTCTACTATATAGAATGCTTCACGGGCGCATTCCAAGTCTTTACAACTTCAAGACTTCGCTTGAGCTATCTGAATGTTTACTGGCACATTCAAAAGCCTAACACAGCTTCAAGAAGATCCTATGAAAACAATCCCATGTTTTCTTCTAATCTCTCTTGAACTCTTCTTTGATGAGATTTACTCACTCACTCAAAGGATAACAGGTGGCTCACCCTTGAATATAATAAATGAAGTGTATTAATGAGGAACACTCACTCTATTTACAGAAAAGATTTACAATAAATGAGAAAGTAAGGAGAGATTAGGAACAAGAGCTGGAGATTCAGCAACAAATGAGGGCTTGAAAATTCTGAGTTTGATTCAAGCAATAGAACAGTAAAAATAAGTCTCCAGTTCTTTTTAAATATTGAGAAGTTACTCCTTATATAAGCTCGTGTGCATTCATGACCGTTGAAGATAGGTGGGAGCAATAAATGCCAAAAATCCAACCGTTGAAGTCTGCCGCAAATTTAAATTTTCGTCGCCGGTGTCGACACAAAAGCCTTTGGTGTCGACACAAATTGTCTAGGGCAGAGATCTTCAAGAGGTTGGGTCGGCACATTTTTTCTGAGGGGTCGACACAATTCTTGCAAGCTTTTTCACCAACACAGCGGTGTTGACACATTTGGATATGGTGTCGACTCGTTTGAAACTTCAGCATCCGGAGGAGGCACTATGTCAACTCAACTTGCCTTTGATATCGACACTAAATTCTACAGGAAGCCTCGGTATATTTGTGTCAACACATTTGGATTTTGGTGTCGACACCAAAATTCTTCAAGTGACTTTGGAACTTTTGTGTCGACTCATCTTCTCATTTGTGTCGACACCCAAAATCTGCAGGTGGCCTCAGTTGTTTTGTGTCGACACAATTTGTATTTGTGTCGACCTAAAATTATAGATACCAAAAGTGTGAAGCACTTTTGTGTCGACAAAAAACTAATTTGTGTCGACTCATGTTGAGTCCTGAGAGCTTTGGCTCTTTTGTGTTGACACAAAATTTGTTTGTGTTGACACTAAGTTTTGATACCTAAAAGTGACTTCATAAAACTGTTAGAGTGTCAAACCATTTGTTCAAAAGGTGTTGACACACTTGATATGTTTCAAGTATACTTTGCCTTAAAAGTATTTGGCTTAATTTTCAATTGGGTTTAACACAAAATATTCTCATGCGAGAATACTTAAGTGTTTTAATCTTTTTGAGAAATTAGTCATTTCTTTTGGCTAAATGTGTCAACTTAATTGTTCAAAATGTGTTAATACTTTCATTTTAAAAAATATAAAATATTATCATTTTAAATCTATTTATTCTTAGAAAATGAATTATGAAAATCATCAAAATAAAAATAAAAATAAAAAGCCCTTGGGCTAACACGACGTTTTTTGAACAAGTCATAATTAAAAAAATTAATTTACAAACTTCATACAATTTTTCAACACTTTGACAGGACTTCAACGACATTTCTTGAACTCTTTGAACACATCCTATGTAATGAATTTCTTCATAGTAACAATGTTTTCCATTGTATGAAACGCCAATTATGCGCACTAAATATGTTTGTAACATTTACGATGAAATATAGAGTTTTTTAATTTTATTAGTGATATGTTATATATTTTTAATTACCACTAGGTAAATTATTTGCACATTTGACATACAATAAATATATAAAAACATAGCATGTCCCAAATGCGTCGTGTTCTACATTTTTTGAAAATTAACATGTCGACATGTCCGTGTTATGTGTCCATGCTACATAGGAGTGTCCATGCATGCAAATCAACCATTAAATAAACCCATTAATTTTTCTTCTTTTGACATCTACAAGAAAGACAAAAGGACGGCCAAACCACCAAACAAATATGCTTAGAGTAGTGTTAAAAATATAACTTTTACCCCTGAGGTGGTAAAGCAATGGGTCCAAATCTTTATAGGGCATAAAATAACTCAAAGACTCTTTTTGTTAAATTCTCAAGAAAGAGGTTGTGACCTGAAGTGAGTGATAATTGTTGTTTCCAGTGTGCCTTCAAGTCACCGAAGTTAATCTCTCCAAAGTGAATAAATGAACATATAATATGGCAAAAAGACTACCTACCTACTTCCACTGTCATACTCTGCTTACATTTGGTTAAATTCACAAGAAATATCCCAGGATTCCTATCGCTCTTTCCAAAGCATATAGTGTTCTAATCATTCATGGTTTGTGGAGGGGAATTTTCTTCTATGGCTGATGAATTTATGTAGTAGCAGCAGAATGAGACACGACATAGATGATAGTCGGGACAACTACTAGTCTCATTGTTGATGTTGGGAGCCGCTAAACACCTTATTAATGTTGCGATTAACATTACTTGTTATCTGTGATGCTGCTCATGCCTATAGCTTGATCAAGTACAGTGTGTTACTTCAACAGCTCCTTATCAACAATTGCAAAAAAGAAAAAATTGAGGGAAAAAAATTCTAAGCACAGAGACACAAATTGTCGGGTTTCGAAACTAATGAAGAAAAAGGCTACAACTTATCCTCAATGCAAAAACCCAATGTAAATACACCACTGGAACAAAAGTGCAGCAAGCTTTAATTCTAAGCCAAAAAGTCATTTTTCTTGGTTCAAACTATATTTCATAAATTTCCCACTCAAAAAAAGAAAGAAATTTTCAAACTAACAGATACCGTAAACCAAATGAACAAATGTTTAGCCAGGGATTACAAAATCATCCAACATAGTTGATGAAGAAACAACCATAAAACTGATAAATTAAAACAAAACAAGGGTTTTATGCTTTATACATAAACACGCATACACACAGTAGAGAAAATCGAGAGACAAAAAGAAAGGTCAGGGTTTCGAAACTAATGACGAAAAAGGCTACAACTTATCCTCAAAGAAAAAACCCAATGTAAATACACCAATGGAACAAAAGTGCAACCAGCTTTAATTCTAAGCCAATAAGTCATTTTTCTTGGTTTGAACTATAATTCATAAATTTCCCACTCAAAAGAAGAAAGAACTTTTCAAAATACCAGATACCGTAAGCCAAATGAACAAATGTTTAGCCAGGGATCACGAAATCGTCCAACATAGTTGGTGAAGAAACAACCATAAACTTATAAATTATAACAAATACAAGGGTTTCGCCTTGGGAAAACTACCATCAATTATGCATATACAGTATACACACAGAGAGTACAGAGAATCGAGAGAGAAAAAGAAAAAAAGAAAGGATGGGAAGTGAGGGGACCTGGGCAATGTTGACGATGAACTGGCGGAACTTTGGGTGCAACCCAGCCTCTTTCTTTAGCCGATTAGCGATGGGCTTACACGCAGTTCTCAGAGCTAAAGTTCCAAGCTTCACAACGGGTAATATCATCTCTTTTGGGCTCTGATTAATCTCTATCCCTATAATACGAAACTTTCTGTACCTAAAAACCTCACTCTTGTCCGTACAAACATTCTATATGTGCGAAGTGGGAGTTCGCACACCATCTATTCGACGTTTGAATTCTCAGAGTGGAACGAACGCGACGCGAGCGACTTGGGCAAAAAAGAAACTTCTCCCACCTCACAGATTCTGCTGAAAGGGATAGTGGCCAAAGACACGAGGGTAAAATAGTCTTCTAAAATTGTATACCTTACAGGCGTCCGGTGAAGCTTCCATTGTCGCTATAGGGTGTGGCGGTGTGCAATGGGCCGGGTTAGGGATGGCAATGGGGCGTGTGTTCCCATCCCCACCCGGTTTACCAGCAGTGGAGTGAGAAAAATAATTGGCAAAGTGAAGTCAAAAATATTTTTTTCATTTTAAAAATTATTAATATTAATAATAATAACATAATAAAATATTAAAATAATAATATTAATTAATATTTAAAATTTATTAAAAATAAATAAATAATAATAATAAGTATTATATTTTCGTATTTTAGTCTTATTATATTACTAAAAAATAAATTTTATATATATAATTATATAAAAATATATTTAATTTATCTAATAAGAGACAAAATGAAAGAAAAGGAGGCAGAGAATGCAAATATTGCCACTTCCTATTACCTAACAAGGCGAAAAAAACTTATATAAAACGATACTGGAGAAATGAAGTGAGGCGAGAAAATGAGAAATTGCATTTTCTAAGATAGCTCGAGCTGGGTTAAATATGTTTGGGTTTTGAAACCAATTCTCATTAAACTCATTTTTAGTATGTGGAGGTTTTTAAATTTATCGTCAATCTGCTCATCTCTATACTAGTGAGTTAATTGATTTTTTAAGCAGTTTTTAAGCAATTTGGCAAATTAAATGATTTAAAAATAAATAAATCAAATAACTCAATAACATTGGCAATTTTCAACAAGTATATTTTAACGTAATATGATTCATGCTTTCACCAATTATAATCGATTTCATTAAATGCCAAATTTTTAAAAAGTGTACTAGATGCTCAATCAAGTTAATATAACTGATATTATAGGGGTGTAATTTTGACATGGTTCAGCTGTAGTCTGGGCGGCTCAAGCCTGGTCTTGTTTCGATGGTTCCTCCAAAAAGTTCGGGTTAAACTGGGCCAAACTTTTGGATGAGGGGTCGACCCAGGCCCAGAGGCATGGGTCGAGCTTTTTGTGGGTTTTTTATTTTTTTTATTTTTTTATTTTTTGAGTTGTTAATTTGTTGCATAAGATTAAAAATTATTAAATTTATACTTTATAGTTTATTATAAATTTATTTATTAGTTGATTATTTTATTATAAATTCATATTTTATTATAAATTTATAACTTTATTAGTTTTTTAGTTACTTAATTTATAAGTTTATAGTCTAATATTAGTTTATTAGTAATTTATTAGTTTATTAAATAAATTTATAAGTTTATAGCATAATATTAGTTTATTAGTTTATTAGTAGTTTATTAGTTTATTATATAAGTTTATACTCTATACTTTATTAGTTTATAAGTTTATATTTTATTATATTAGTTTACAGTTTACTTAATATTAGTTTATAGTTTACTTATTAATTATATATTAATATTTGGGCTAAAAGGGCCGGGCTAGCCAACGAGCTCAGGGGTAGGCCTAGACCCAAACAAAAGGATATGCGGCCTAGAGTCGGGTTTGGGTTTCTTGTGAACCGGACCTGCACAGTGACAAGTCTCGGATCATTTTTACATCCCTACTGATACCACATTTATCCAAATACTCAACTAAAATAGAAATAATAATAAAAGAAGTGTTGAATTAGTTTATGTTCAAAAGAAGAACACGATTTCATGAATTGCAAATTCTTGATACAAAATTTCACCCTATTAGTTTGAGTCATCAACAACAAAATTTAGTTGTGGTTTACTGTCAAGTCATCAACATTATTCAATTAAACAATGAATGAGACTGCAAATTAATTAGATTTAGGCCTAATGTGTTTTAAGTTTATATATAGAAAGTGTTGAAATATTAGATTTAGATTGATTAGATTGATTTTGATTTGATTCTATTGTATCTCCTTTATTGTTTATCCCTA
>JAOTRH010114001.1:0-15164 GCA_034768845.1 Heliamphora exappendiculata
ATTGGGAATATATTAATTTTTATTTAATTTTTAAATATATTTTTATTATTAGATTCTTTTATTACGTAGAGTTTATCGAATTTGTTATTCATATAAAAATTTAAATTAATTCGATATTTGTCACTAAGTAATTGAATAACATTTGGTAACAAATTTTTTTAAAATTATAATTTTTATTTATTTATTTATAAATTATCATTATGTGATCACTTAGTTACATGTTTCGAATTACTCTAAATTTTTTTATAATTAACAAACTCAACGAAATTTACGTAATAAACAGATCTAATTATAAAAATATATTAAAAATTAGATAAAAATAATATAAAGTATGAATATTTTCTTGCAAATGTTTCCATGGCTTTGGACAAGGGTAAATATGAAAAAAAAATTATTTTCTGTTAAATTTACTGATCAAATGTTAGTTGACTAACGGTGTGGAATGAAGTGTAATACAAAATTAAACGTCGGGGTGTCAATGTAATTATTCTAAATATGTGAATTTAACTGCATTAGACCGAAACACAACGAGAGATTAGTGTAATTTACCCTGTTTGAATGTACTTTGCAGTTTCAGAAAATTCTAGTCCCTTACAATCCCTATCTTAACTAATCGTGCGGCAAATTTTCAGGCAGAGATTGCCATGAGGGCGGATGGAAAGCCTGGGATGTCTGATGAGGAGGTGAGCTTAATTATTTTATTCTTATTGAATTTCTTATTTTTATGCTTCAAGGATCATTCAAAACTTTGAGTTAATGAGTTTTTTTTTTATTTTCTTTTTTGTTGTGTGTGTGTGGGGGTGGGGGGTGGAATTGTTGGTTCAGGTTATGGATTTTGTTTCGCGGTATCTCCCGGCATACAAGGCTTATCTCCCTTCACTCTACTCAGAAGGACCAAATGGGTCGGATCCAGAACATCTCCTCGTCATTGAGATCGACGAAGGGAGGAATCCCATCCTCATCAACTAGGTGATGAATATCCAGATTATTGTTTGATGTAAATTCTTCTGATTCTATATACAGGCATGAATTAGGAAAGAGCACCATTAATAGCTAAAATTAGTAAAAAAAAATTAAAAGTTATTAACAGTAGTTTTGTCAAACACTCACTTAGATTAGTCTATATAAACGTTTGGTGGAGGTTTAGATGCCCTATTTTTGGCTATTATTTCTTAGTTTAAGTAGAACTTATTAAGACAACAATTCATAGAATAGCTCTAAAACTCTTTCATCTAATCACCACCCTCTAAAACACAAAAGGGCCAAGGCAACTGATAAAAGAAGCAGAAACAGTATTGCAAGATGACAAACACATGCATAGCACATAAGGACAGCTTCTGGTAAATGAACTTAGGCGCAGCCACAGCAGAGAACATCCAACCAACACTCGCAAGTCTCGTAGCAACAGAAGCAGCAGCACAATGCAAACAAACTGTGTCAAAGATGCACAAAATATCAGAACAAATAAGTAAGGGTTGAAAAATTTGGGGCAAAGCTATATATATATATATATATATATATATATATATACCTTCTTTTATGCTATTTGGATCTTGGATTTGCGGAGGGAAACCTTTTTCAAGGCGAAGAAATGAAGTGAAAGAAGCTGTAAAAAAATAAATAAATAAATGAATTAAAAAAATAATTTAATTTACTATTCTATTGATAAATCCAAGCATTAAAGTTGATCTGTTAAAGGAATACCTATTACTGTGTCCCCTAAAAAAACCTACTTGTTTAGTGAGAACCTCAATTCTAACTTTTAGACTAAACACTATTTGGTTCAGTTTTTTTACTAGTTTTTTATTTAGCGCTTGCCTTTTTTCTAAAACTAGCTTATTGTTTTTTTTTTTCTCTTGTGAAAAAAAATTATTGAAAAGCCCATAGAAAGTAAACAAAAAAATAATGTTATTTTGAAAAAAAAGGGCCATAAAAAGGCTGAAAGCGAATCAAAGTAAAAAAGTTGACGCAAATGATGCTGTATTTATTTTCAAGTTAAACATAAAGAAACACATACAAAGAAGAGGATGCACTAAAAATAAAGGAAGAATCCGCAAGTGGGATCAATCGTAAATATGGAGATTTTGTGTTTGATTTGCGCTGAAAGCATCTGATCTAATCGATATTTGTGATTTGTAAGTAATTATAAATATTCGGAGGTTTACATTTTAAAATAAAATGGGTTATCTTTTCTTAAAGTAATTCTTTCGTCATAAAAAAATAATAATAATAAAAAGGACGAAAGAAACACAAACCAAGCATAAAGGCAGCCTTTCTGCCCATGCCGCTGTTGGACATGTTCAAAGTATGCCATATTTTGAGAGGGTGGGGCATCCATAGTTGATTCAAATGCATAGTGGCAAGTGACCTCGCTTATATTTATAGGGGTGGAAGGGTAAAAGGATTTGTTTACATCTTTAAGGTTTTTTTTTTTTTTCTGGCATGATAAAAAAGCTGAGCTGTGCTCCAAAAGTACCTGTTTAATTTTTAATTATTGCATATTTAATGTTATTTCATTTTTATTAGGAAATTGGGAAAAGGGGGTAAGTTTGAATATTTTTTATAATTAAATTTATTTATTATGTAGAGCTCGTCGAATTTGTTTTTCATATGAAAAATGAAATTTAACCAATGACATATCCAAGTGATCGGCTAACATTTATTGAACTGTTTTCTTAAAATTATAATTACTATTCAATTATTTATAATATTGATGCAAACCAATAACTCAGATACTTATATCGAAAAAACTTCATTTTACATATGATTAATAAACTCGATAAGCTCTACGTAATAAACGAATTTAATCATAAAAATATATTAAAAAATTATATCATTTGAGCCGCACAACAAACCGTGGTGTGTATTGGTACACAGCACAGACACGGGTTCCAGAAATTAGACACATCATAATAACGGAAATATATATATTGCTGATTTACCTACCAAATATGCCATTCTCCTATTGTTTATAAAGCTAAATAAAAAAATCTTGTGTATTGAGAATTCAGAGATGGAGTCTTCACTGAAAAGTTTTTATCAAAGTTTTAGGAATTAGACTTAAAATTTTTATTATTTAGCTTTCGAACTTTAAAGGATGATTTGAGGGCTAACTGTTATAAACCTTATTTTATGGTTATTTAAAAAAAGTACGGAAATAGCGAAGAAGAGCGATGGTCTTTTTTAACGGCTTTATAAATTTTACAATTCAAGATCAATAAGGATTTGTTCTAAGGGACATAACCGACCGATTCATTCCTCTATCTCAATTTCAATTTTTGTTGTTAAGGTTTAGGTTTGCTTCAGTATTTCGATAATATTAGGGCATAATTGGGAAAATGGAAGAGATAATAAGGGTCCATTATTATAGCATCTTAGTTTAAGGGAAAACTATTAAGTATTTTCGAAAAAATATGTATGCGTTGTCACGTAGTACTCTTAACAAATAAATGATCGCAATAACATAATATGGATCACATTTTGTCTTTTAACCATTCAATAAAGATGAGTCATTATTTATCTACTATAAATTCTATCGCTACCATATTGAGTAGAAGTACCACGTGCACTGACTACATGGTACTCCAAAAACACTGAATAATTATTCTAGTTTAAAGATGTGATTGTCATCAAGTACATAAAAATTTATTATGATACTCTCTAATAGGTGTTATGAAGGCATCGTTACCTTTAATGCATATTAAGGTTTGTATTTAATTAAGTGGGTCAATAATATCGGTGAATTGAATAACAGCCTTAATTATATGATGATATTAATTATTGACGAAATTCACGTTGCGTGATCGGGATTGATGATACCCACTTGAGTAAGTTTATAAGTTTTGATTGTGTCAAACCCTGCAAGTAGATTTTATAATCCGGCAGGTCAAATAAATTAAGCGAAAAGTATTAAGAATTTTTTGAAAAAGCCAATTAAATAAAAATGTCAGTATTTTAATTTAATCGACGAGTAGCAGTAATATTAACGTGAAAGAAAATAATTAAGTATTTAATAACAGGAGTTCGAATAATTCATTTTTGATAATAAAGTTGGGAGTGCAATTATAATTTTTTGGTAAAATAAATTATAATTTATATTTTTATGAAATTACTTTTGGGTTGAAATATGATTTCATAATTACATTAGAAGTTCACGTCTTATTTACTCCACAGATATCTACTGTAGCTTATAAAAATGCAGTTATAAATCCTGACCACCATATTTAGTCAATTTGCTTTAAGGCTAGGGTTTTCATATTTTGAAAATCTAAATTTAATCAATCAAGGTTTAAAAACACACAAAGAATACAATATACACTATAATCGTGTTCTTGGCATTCGGAAATACAGTAGAAAACTTGATTAGAGAATAGAATGCCATTTAAGAACTAGGGCGATTTATAGATTAAAATTTGTTGCAGAAAACGAAATCAAACCAAACGAATTTCGTATGTATGATTATGTTCTAACTTTGGGAATCATACTGGGTTTATATTTTTAATTGTTCAATATAAAAAAATTTTAATCTGGAGTCTGTTTTAACACTTGCCCGACCAAATATTTTTAACTGATTCACATAACATCATCTAAAAATCTTAATTTTTCAGCCCAACATGAACCGCATTCAACCATATCGCTTGTTTTGGTTTGACAATATTTTTCTTTTTGTGTCCCAAAGGTATACGATTCCTATCTAGATGATAGATTATTTTGATAAAATTTAGTATGACAAAGTTTCCACGACTTGTACATATATACTACTTGGCCATCTATGAATAAACGAGTTTAGTGTTGCTTATAATAGAAAAGCTAGCATTATTACATTCAAATATAATAGAATGATTATTTTGTTACTACTTGCTAACTCAAAACTAGATAGGATGTCAAGTAATGTGTCTCACATCTCAGTGTCTACTTAGTTCCACTGTTATATCATGACCCAAGATCTGTTACCTTCTCGTCCTACTTTTAAGTCAACTGATCATGTTCCTCCTCTTCCTCCTCCAATCATGGTAGAGTAAGACTTTATTTTGCAGCAAATGTTTTTTATCAAACGAGAAATCTCTTGGAACTCTAAAGTCATATGATGTTGTTCCTCCTTCTCCAACTATGACAGAGTAAGATGTTCTTTTACAACAAATGTTTTCATCAAAAGAAAATTCTCTTAAACGTGATATTATAGTTACTTCATCAAATCCTACCATTTCTCCCCCAACCATTTCTTTCGTCAAGACAAAACAAGTTGATTTTGTTAGCATTGGAGATTTTCTTTGGACTATCCAATCATACTTTGTGAATCTTGTCAATAACTTTACGCCCAAGATTCGTTGGCACAAAAAAAACATGAAGCCACTGGCATATATACAATATTTTATTATTTGGCATAGCTGAATTCAATATTTTCAACCAAACTTGAGGACTAATTTTTTTTCTCGGTAAAGGAGAATGATGCGAAATAGGGACATAAAAGATCAATTTTGGAATATATTAATTATTGTATTTTGGTATTTCTTTATTTAATTTTCTTATATTATTAGTTTTATTTATTTATCAAGATTTAGATAATTCATCAATTAGGAGTTTATCTATTTCCATATGACTAAAGATTTTAGCTTTCTTTTTAATTAGGGCTTAGCCCTATAAATAAGAAATTTTCTTGATGCATTAAGCAGATTTCAAGGAGTAAGAATTTGAATTAGAATTGTGTGATTCTTCCCTCACCTGGTTTGCATATTTCATTTGTTTGTTCTTCTTTTTCTCACCCTATATTCTTCTTTTTTTCTTCTTCTCTCTCTTAATTCTACACTAGTAGGGCAATTCTGATGCATCTTCTTATTTTTCTTTATAGTGAAATACCATAGCAGTGATGGACGTAGTTTAAGTTGGGTGAATCAAGTAAATCTTATATTATATTTGTTATTGTTCTTTTGTTCCTTCTTTATGTATTCGTCCGTCTTTCATAGATTCCACATAGGGTTTGCTACAACTCTAACACTCAGTTTTTGATAATGAAACAAGGGATACATTTGGATAGACAGATTTCTAAGTAGATGTCGTGTCAATTTCTCTAGCAGACGATAATGCCCTTTGACAGTTTTGGACAATCTAAAGTATGCCATATTTATGAAACTAATCTAATGGGTTCGACATTCTTGTCATGAAATAATAATTTGACCCGGCACAACCAACATTATGGTAGAAATAATCTATTTTATGGGATTCAAAAGAGTACCTTGATATTTTCTTGAGAACTATCACTCCCAATCTACTGATCAAGAAGTAACATGGAACTTCTTATATATAGAAGAGTGAAGCCCATTGTTCTGTTTCTCATTTAGATTTTTATTTTTATTTTTTAAAAGGGCAAACCGACTTCAAATTAAAAGCAATATTAGTGCAATATTGTCACTCACAAAGCCTGGTCGAGGAGTCCTCATCCTTGGGGAGTACTGGGAGGTGGATCTTATACACAATGCCTACATTGCTATTGCTCAACTCTTTTAGGTCACAAGATTCCTACCTCTAATCAATAGGTAAAATGAGATCATTCCCCCAGTCAACTATTCCCCCTTTGATGGGGCTACAGAAAAACCTCGGAAAAGGGGAACGAGTCTAAATCAATGGACATTAATGAGCTGGATTAGCTGAATTGACGAACCACAGCGTAGCGTTTAGTTGGATTAGCAAACCTCGTACCAAGAGGTCAATGTTGCTTGCTAATTCTCACCCACTGTAGGCCTGGGAAAATAAGAAATCAAGTTCTTGAATTATTCTGTGAAATAACTCAAATTTCAAATCTGATCCCATAGCTAAGCAAATGGGGCATTCCCAAGAAATTGCATCCTTAGCAAATTAATTTAGTAGCTTCAGAGATTGAAGTGGAAAAATAAATTAGAAGAGATAGAAGACAAGTATGTATTTTATTAGCATCCTTGTACAATGAGCACATGGCAATTTGTCACACTCTGCCAATATAAACTTTCCCATGTGGCACACCAATGAGAGGCTGATATCTGATTAAATATTGTATCTTAATGTTATATTTAACATCAGAATTAGAAGATCCTAAGTTTCTGCCCATTCCTAGAGACAACTTTTCAACCTCTTCAGATTTATTTATTTCAAAACAAAAGTAATATATCCACTCTCACTCTTCTTATCTTCTTCCCTTAATTATCAGGGCTCATTATTTTTCTTCATTTCACTTATTCTTATTAGAATACCATTTCCCCTTCTTTTACACTACAAACACATCATTCTTTTATAAGGACATATGGCACTTTGTCACAATCTAAGCTTCTGTTTTACATATCTATTATATGATTTGCAGGGTGCCCCACTGCTTCATATTTACAAGCCATTTAATGGTTATGCTCAAAAGAGTGACTCCATTTTCTTGTGCCTAGGGATATAACAAGTTTGTTTAACGAAGTCACATATGCTAAGTACAAAGATTATAATAAAAATGAAAAGAACAGAAAATTCATAAAATACCTATCCATTATTGGTTCTTCATTCCGACTAAACTTATTCACCAGTGATATTAAAGTAAAATTTTGGTGTAAATTCATGTCAATGAAATGTCTCCAACCATTTTTAGTTGAGAAATGTGAAACTTTATGTCAATTATGATACTGGTAAACAAATTTTGTAGATAGTTTAACAATATTACAACAAATATCTAGATTGTTCGTGAGTTTTACACTTGACTTTTGACAGTTTATAAAAAACATAACTCAAAGCTCATAGAAATTGTGGAATTGGAGAAGAAAGTTCTCACATAGAACATAAAAAGTGGTATGGAATATGAAAACAAAATATATCATGGAACTGCTGAATGTACATCAGCAATTAGTCAAATACTTGAGCTCCTATTTCTTCTCTGAAGTAAACAGAGCAAAATACACACACTCTCTATTTACAAAACTTACTCACCAGTTTTACTAGTTATGTGAGACCCTGACCCGTTTTCTTTTTCAGCGTTTTTTAACGCGTGTTTTCCGTTTTTGGTTTTGCATGTTTAAATGCTTTTAGATGCATGATCGGAGTTAGATATGCATGCGGGCTTGGTTCCCGGGGCTATGGAGCATTGCCGTGCGAATTTCAAAAATTCAAAAAAAAAAATATTTTGGAAGCCTATAAATATCTGGAGTTAGATATTTTCAAAAGATATTTTCAAAACTTTTCCAATAAGTTCTCTTTTTCTCTCTGCCTTCTCTCTAAGTTCTCGGGGGCTGGGGCTCGGTTTCTGACGATCAGACAGCAGATCCTTGCTTTTGGCACGGTGGGCTACGCATTCATCCAGACGGAATTTTATTTCGGCGAAACTCGGTTTTTCACGTGATTTGAGGCGTCGAGTTTTTAACTCACAGAGATAGGATCCTAAACTCTCATGTCTTATAAGGGTGCTACGTGTAATCATGTGTGTTTTTACCGCTTTACAGTGCTTGAGATCTGGTTTTGTTTAAAAGATGGATTTTAGGGTTTAAAATCGTTTCTCGTTGATTTCGGTGGATGAAATCGGGCGTCGGGTGTTTTCTTTTGAGGTCTTGGTGTTAGGCCTGGGTGTGTGGATGTCCGAGGGTATTGCATGAAGGTTTCGAGGCTTCGATTCGAGATTTTGGAGGTTAAAACCGTGGCTTAAAAATAGTTCCTGTGGGAGATCAGTCGACTGGATCTTGATGATCAATCGACTGGATCTTGAGTTAGGGGTCAGTCAACTGAACCTGGGAGGTCAGTCGACTGAAGTGTTTCTAGTTTGGGTTTTTGTCTTTCCCGAGAGTTTTCAGTCGACTGGGAGTTAGGGTCCAGTCGACTGAGGTGCTAGGTTGTGTGTTTTGGTGTTTAGTGGTTGGATTGTGGTTTCCAAATGATTTCCTATAGTATTCAGTCGATTGAAAAATGGGGTTAGTCAACTGAAATACTATTGGATGCTTTTTTGGGGTTCGGTTGGTTGCGTGGTGGCTTCAGGAGTCGTGTCGTGGTTTCGAGTGTTGGTTAGAGGCCGTCCTCGGGGGTGACGTGCATGTTTAGATGTGGGTGTGGTGCACGGTTAGGTGCGTGGTTTTCCGTTGGGTTTGTGTCGGGCGCGAGTGGGCGTCGTGGGTTTGTGATGGCCGTGTTGGGCATGTTCGGGCCCGTGGTCCTTTTTGGGAAAAAAATGTTGGTTTTTGAAAACTAAGGCTTACGGGTTGAGTGTTGACCTTTGAGTTAGATGTGGTTTTATAGGTTGTTGGTTGTCCATGTGATTGGATGTCGGTTATGTGACGGGTGGCGTCACGACATGTAGGTTATATGTGGTTTTGTGCATTTATGACTTAGTTTTATTTATGCATGATGTAAGACGAAAATGCGGTCTTACGTGATATTGGAATGAATGTTAGCCCTGGCTAACGAGGGACGAAAACGTGGTCCTGATGATGCACTTGTGTGTGAGTATCTGAAGGACGAAAACGTGGTCCTAAAGACGTGTGTGTGAATCTACAGGATGGAAACGTGGTCCTAACAATGCATGTGTACGGGTGCGAATATCGGAGGGACGAAAATGTGGTCCTAACAATGCACTTGTGTGTGGGTATCTGAAGGACGAAAACGAGGTCCTGAAGAGGCATGTGTCGTGTGTATTGCACGGGTTGCGTGCGTTGAGAGTGTTGCACGGGTTGCATGCATTGCGTGTGTTGTATGCACGGGTGGCATGTGTTGCATTAGATGGGGGCTACAATTCTTCGGTGAAAGCCCGAGAATGTGCATGGATTGCATGAGTTAGCTTGTTGGGGCTTGTGAAAGTCGGTTTGAATATGTATTCATGTGTTGCATATCTATACCTGTTATCTTTGAGGCTCGTGCGAGTTGTGTTATCAAGTTTGTTTCTAAAACTATTTTACTGGCTCTAGAGAGTCGTGATCTAAAACTGTTTTCAACTATTTTAAGGCTTGAAAGAGAGTCGAAAACTGCACCTCGTTTTCCTAGCATGTTTAGTTTATATTGCATGCTTTGTCTAGTTTCTGCTGAACTTTGGTTCACGGTGTGGGATTTGAAATGTTTTTCAGGTACCGATCACGTAGGTTGATCCGGGGTTACTGGAGGGGCAGAAGATCTGTAGTCTTCTTTTTGCTCGTTTTGAACATGTTTGCTGTAACATGTTTTTCGGCGTTGGGGCCGTATAATGTAAGCCGTTTGGCGATTATATACAATGCATGTATGGTTTATTTTGAGAGTCTATTATCGGGATGGGTGTTGTGTATAGTTGTTTGTGGGTGTTTCAGGTGACCCGGAGTTTGGGGCGTGACAAGTTCACTCAAAATGATATAACATAACTGAAAAATAGGGAAAGAAAAGCAACAAAAGCAGCAGCACAAAATGAACAAACTGCAGCAAAACCACAAAATTATAAATAGTTAAAATGCATGCGCCTAGTGTACAAGACTCCCAGTTACAGTAGAATTTGCAAAGCTTAACGACATATTTATTCTTAGTTGATCGCTCAAAACTGCTGAAAATAGAACTTAAAAGAGAATGAGAGAAATACAGACCAAGCATAGAGGCAGCCTTTCTCCTCACACCTTCGTTTGACATGATCAGCATATGAGATGCCTTCACTGACTGGAGCATCCATATCCTTCTCTGAGGGATTTGTTCAATTGGAGATTGACAAAAATCAAGCAGTTACTATTGACTTTACTCAAGCTTCTCTTTTTGATTCAGATGTAGATGGAAAAATACAACTCTGTATCTTTTTTTTTATTAGAGATGGAAGTGAATGGTAGCATAGGATTCTACTGGTATATACCAATATTTCCCACTTTAATAGATGGTTGTGATAGTAAATGTAGTTATCTCTATTCATTTCTCTCTTTTTTTTTTTATTGGTGGGAGGGATTATCCAAAATATATTTACCCTTCCACCAAATGTTCCTTCCATGAGTGTCTTTGCTGACTCTCCATAACAATTATGTACCTGAAGAACTACAAAAACTTTTAACATTTTTAACAGTTGGGCTATTCGTTAATGGATGCACAAGCATGGAAAGAGAAAGAAACCCTTTTGCTCACAATCTCCTGTTTCATTTGTAATCAAAATTGTATACAAGTGAGTTTGATTTAAAATGCCATAAGGAATGCAACACTTAGGCTTGTCACATCCACATTTAATATGGTAGTTAGTAGAAACCTAACTTTTCCCACTAGAAATCCCCTGGCTCACAAGGGCACCGTGCCACCGACATATTTATATAGGTAGATATAGATATTATGATGGAAAGCTAAAACAGGTACATCAACATGCAATAGCCTTCTTGGGACAACACGACACATACAAGTCAGTTCAGTGTTTTGTTTGGAGATTGGTTTTGCCATGGTTATATACGGTAGATTTGATTTTAATTTTTCTATCGCTGAACATAATGGGATTGCTGATGCTAATTACAATAGTAACTATATGCGTGAACCCAATTATCAGATAATCTTATCATCCTAAGCAGGGATGCAGGCAAGTGGAACTCTCATTATTAAATAGGAGTGAGAGACACTCATTTGTTTATGCAGGTGGCTATTGGATAGTTTCGGAGTATTAAGTGGTAGTGCCTATAAAAAAAATTTATTTAATAATGCTATGAAGAATGCTTTGAATGGAACAATATTAGCCTACTTTTATTGGTAGCTATTAGCTAAAGGACAATTCACTTAGTGTGTATCAAACTTTTCCATTATTGAGAGCACCGCATTAGTAATGTCACGTGCTATTTTGAAAACATTTAATAATTTTTTTTATTTTGAGTGAGAAAATGTGATGAGAAACATTATTATTGATTGCATTTTCCAAGTACAAACATCAAAATCGTTCTTTCTATCCTGGATCCATATGACACTCATAACAACTGGGATGAGTGTGTGTGTGTATAGTTTGAAGGATTCTACTCGAAAGCAAGTGGATGCATAATGAAAGTAACACAAATATGGATCCTTGACATATGTTGATATTAAACTTGGCTTCTTCTAATCTCAGATGAGTTGATAAGAGATCACAGCTAAATGAATAGAGGTTCTCGGTTCAATTTCTTGTAACCTCTCATGTATCTTGACTTGACCTGTTTTATTTATCGTACACAAGTTTGGAATTTCCTTTTAAATTGCTCTTCGTAAAAAAAAATGCCTTTATCTACAATGCAGCTGTGGAAATTGATATGAGATAATTGCTTTGAAGCCAAGATGCCTCCTTCCGTTCAAAGTAGTTCATAATAGTGATCAACACCACAGCCATAAGCATCAAAATTGTTGGACCTCAAGCCAATACCCACAATAAGCATTCGCGTGATCTGAGAAGCCATGATTAGGAATAATCCCAATTTTCCCCCCCAAAAGGAAATCATCCTATTTGGTCATAATTCAAGTGTTGCCCAAGCTTGCCATACAAAGAATCCATCCGAACTAAAAACATAGAAATCTTTCCACGCACGATCAAAACATGATATTTGAAGCTGATCCTGGTTAAAGAAGTTGAAGAAGAAGTAAAAGAAGAAAGTGAAGCAAGCAGTGTCTACCATTTTGATTTCATATGCATTGCACAAATGAAAACTTTCTATTGCATGCGCCCACCTACCAAATACATGGTGAAACAGTTTGAGTTTAAAACAAACAGACACATTTCTTCCAAATCAGAAACAGGTTCTCCCCAGGAGTAATACTTCCATTGAAGCACCAAAGAATTTGTCCTGTTAAGAAAAACCCTCACATATCAGAAGGTTACGGTTTATATGAAAGACTCGAGTAAAAACCCTAGACCGCTAAAAAGGGAAATTCCAGTGCCGGAAGCTCCCGCACTGCCACATCATAATGTATGCAGCTTTATTTCTGCATTCGAAGAGATTATTTCTGTGATTCGAACACTTCCGTAATTGAACACGTTCCGTGATTCGAACACGACACCTAAGTCGCAATAGAACCTTAACATTGGGCCAAGGCCTGCCCTTATAAGTACATGTAATGCGTATATGTAACAGGGGATTGTAACAAACCATTCTATCGACTCATTGGGATCTTTAGTGCAGCTGGAAGAGATACAAATATGTATCTAGTCAAAGTAAACATGTCCAGTATTCAAATGGTGGATCATTGAAGTTAATTTTGTTAGTTCAGGAGCTCTGGTGACAAAAGTATAATCAGTTTTGATATACTTGTCAAAACTGAGAAAATTTGGAAGCAATCACAAGTATATCTAAAGAGATAAAGAGAAGATGTCTTAACAGCAAAACCAAGTAAGACACACACACACACACACACACACCCACCAAAAAAAAAAGAAAAAAGGATTGCACAGAACATGCATAAATTATACAAATCAATACCAAAACTAACGCAATACAAATTAATAAATATGGTTGTAATTTCCTTACCATCCGACACATATCAATGAATATGCTATTACATTTAGCAATTGAATTACACTTTCGAATACAGAAACAATTGAAAGTAAACAATAGGAAGATCCCATTCATATGTCATATGCCTGTAAAGCCTAATTACCTAATAGTAAGGTACTCAACTGCCAGGAAAGGATCAGAACAGATCTGGGGAGCCATGTAGAAGAATTTGAAAAACCAATTGTGAGCAAACAATTACCTTCACTAAAACACTAATTTGAAGTACGCAATCAACTCGTCTGCTCCTCCCGTTTGTCTACTCTACTTTCTTCTCCATTGCCTTCTTGTACTCCTCCATTTCCTTAATCCAAAGATCCGCAAATTCGCAGTTTTTCCGAGACTCAAACCACGGCCCTCCAAGAGTGTAATGGATCGCCTTCGGGAACGTGGTAGGATCGCTCTCAGCAACCTTGTTATGACCGACAAGAAAGTTCCAAACGAAAGGAACAGCCCCAATATCATGATCATCCAACCACTGAAATCTATGAAGAAACGCACCGGACTCAGAATTCACCACCTTGGGCGTTAGCACCCGATTCTTTGGATGTCCACAGTTATACAACACCATGGATGACCAATTCTTCCTCGGATACACGGTTTGAACCGCGCCATCCATCTTCGTAGTCTCTTTAGGCGCATAATCATGTTGAACACACATTATAGCGAACTTGTCATCGATCAAATCGCGCAGTTCCTTAATATCAGCCAAGTACAGAAAATCACAGTCGACGAACATCGCCCACCCTTCGTAATTCGCTAAGTAGGGCGTCAAGAACCGACTGAACGAGAACTCGGTGCTCTCAAGCTTCCCTCTCCCGCGCCAATACGATCCATTTTGCCTCAATTCGGACTGCTTGATTGGCGTAACCTCAACGGGAATTGAAGATTGCTTAAAGATTGAGTGGCGACAGACCTCGTACGCGAGATCTTCGCGCGGATCGTAGCCAACGAAGACCTTGAATGGTTTTGTGTTCGAGCCATTTGTCGAGCATGAATTGCCATTGCTCGAATTCGTTGCCGTTGCAACAGAATCGAGGCTAGAGTTCGCAGATTTTACCTCTTCACCGTTCCAAGTCGCATCGGCAACAAATGACGACATTGCAATCCAAGATTCAAGATTTACAACTGCAAAATCAGAAAATACTATTCTGAAACATATACACATACATAAATATACACAGATTAACGTGTATGCACACACACACACACACACACACATATATGGGGTGATTGATTGAAGATTTAGAAATGTGGAGCTTGAGAGAGTACCTTTGAGAGAAGAAGCGCAGATCTAGCTTGAACAGGACGAAGATAACGAATTTTGAGAGAAAAGGCGTAAAGTTTCTTCGATATCCTTTTGACAGCTTAATTTTATGGAGTTTTCTGAGCCGCTGATTTTTTTGGGCACCGACCCGGTAATTTTGGGCAGACGAACAGCTGTCAATGTGCTTCACGAAAATTAGCGATTTTTTTTTTGTTTATTTACTTAAATTAATAAATGATATTTATTTTCTTTATATAATTTAATTGGTAAATTACATTGACATTCTCATATTTTTGACAAAAATAAAAATTTTCATGTAATTTTAAAAACTACAGTAACACTTTCTTAAATTTGATTTTAATATCAAAAAAATTACAATCGTTAAAATTTTTATTCAATTTAACGAAAATTACCGTTTCACCTCAAAATCGCTATCAAAACCACCGTCTTCCCCAAAATCACCACCCCACCCCCCGCACCGT
>JAOTRH010114042.1:0-15163 GCA_034768845.1 Heliamphora exappendiculata
TTTTTGTCTTTTTATTTTTATTTTTAGTAAAAAATAAATTATTATATTTTTAAAACTAATTTAATTGAAATAATTTGAAAAAAAGTATAATTTTCTTGACCAACGCACTATCGGAGATATTTTTTTTGCCTTTTTGTGTGTGTGTGGCTCTTTCAGTCTTTTTTGAATTTTTTAATTTATTAGAAAGTAAAAATATTTTGAGTAAAAAAAAAGAAAAAATTCACTAAATTTAAAAATAAACAACATAAAATTTGATTAGTTAGTTTATTATGATTTATATGTTTTTTTTATGTTTTTTTTTGTTTATAGTAAAATATTTTAACATTAGTTCAAACGAGTATATTAAAATATTCTAACATTAATTCAAATGAGCGCATTTGTTTCTCTTTTCATGTAAAAAATTTGATAAAAAATTAGATAAAGTTCAAATAAAATGAAAAAAATTTTTTAATGCTTTATAAGGCACTTTTTTTTCATTTTTTATGATTTTTTTAATTTTGAGCCAAAACAACTATATTTTAAAATTTATTTTATTATGATGAATCAAAAAGTGAAATAATTTAGAGTAAAAAAAAATTTAAAATTCAAAAAAAATTGAAAAAATCACACACACAAAAAAGACAAAACAAAAAATATCTCAGATAGTGCATTGGTCAAGAAAATTATATATTTTTATATTATTTTAATTAAATAAGTTTTAAAAATATAATAATTTATTTTTTACTAAAAATAAAAATAAAAATAATAAATAAAATTTTGTAATTAAAAAAAACAAAAATAAAAAATCAATAAAACAAGAGGGTGTAAGTGTGAAAATAAAAAAATTAAGTAGTATAAATGTGAAAATAATGTTTTTTCATTCAAAAGTTAACGAAAAATTAATTTTTGTACTAAAATATTATGAAAATTAAAAAATAAGTGATACAATAATATTTTAAAAAATAAAAAAAATAACAGTAATATACCCTTAAATGCAAAGGTGTAACTGTAATTTAGCCGTATATTAAATGAGGCCTGACCATGAGATTTGAATCAAAATCTCTCCTTTATTTTGAATAGGGTATTGAATGATTAATAAGTGCTGAGAAGTTGACAAGTAACTGCACAGTCAGTGGCCTAGTCAATGTATGCTTAGAAGGGATATGTAATTTTTTTCACTTTTTTATATGAATATTATTATATATAAAAAAATAAAATTATGTATTTAGATTCATAAAATTTGTTCAGTGTTTCTTTTAAATATATAAATATTCTATTATTTTAATTTTTTGTAAAAATATTTATAATCACGAGTCTTAAAATAAAAAATTTTAAAAAATAACTCTTTTAAAACTTTTATGAAATTAGAATATTTATTCAATTTTTTAAACCTATAAATTTTATTCGCATGCTACTGGCGAGAAAATATTTAATACACAATAAAATTTTATTCGTTGTTGAAATATTATGTAAATATGGTGATATTCTTTTAAAAAAATACAAAAAAGGTTAAGAGATTCAAATATTGCAAAACTTTCAAATTGACAAAACTTAAATCAAGACAACAAATCAATTAAAAATGGTTGAGCTGACACTATAATATTTTAGTTAATTTGATATATTTTCAATAGTGATTAACATTTACTTGAATATAAAAATTTTATTTATTCAAAATAAATAAATAAATAAGTTTCTGGCTTAAATTTTATGAAAGTATACATTGTGAATTTTTTATATTTATTAATAATTATTTAAATTTTAGTAATATTTTATTATTATTAATTATAAAAAAATAATATTTTAAATTAATTAGTGTCCTTCTAAACTAGATTGTCCGCCGCTGTGCACAGCAACTGTTTGGTATAATTTTTTTATCTTTTTGATTCTTTTCGATAAAACGAATGTAAAAGTATAACTATTTTGATTAAAATTGAAAAAAAATTACTAAAGATAAAAAAAAATCTTATAAAAGCTTAAAGTGGTTTTTTTTCATTTTATATGAGTTTTTTTTTTAATTTTTTGATAAATTATTTTATTTTTTAAAATTTTTCGTAATGAGAAAAATTTAAAAAATATGACCGTTTAAGCTAACATAAATATTTTTCACAAAAAGACAAAAACAACTATATAAAAAAATGCTATCCTATATGGTGCCTAATAGATTGGTACGAAAAAAATACGCATGTTTTTTATATTTTAAGATATTCAAGTCAATTTGTGTGTATTTTAACTAATTTTTAAAAAATTAATCTTAACATTCACTATTAGAAGTCTCAATTAAAGACGAAACAAAACTTCGCATGAACTGATTCTAAAAAATTAACAGTACCTAAAAAATTTTGAACCAAAAATCTAAATGAAAAAATAAACCCACAAGTTCGATACTTTGACGACCAAACTAATTCCTTGAAATTGGTACTAAAAATTATTGAATATCTTGCTTTACAAAGAGAAATAATTAAGGAAATATGAACGGTTAAAAAAAACCTGGGAAGAAAACAGTTTTTTTCTAAGCTTATTATAGGTGGTGTTTGACACTATTAAAACTAGTAACGTGTATATTATAATTTGTAGTAAAAATTGTAAGTATTTATTAAAAATTGTAATAAATTAGTAGCTCAAATAAAAGAAAAAATAGTAATAATTTATAGTAAAAATTATTAGTATTTAAAATATATTATAATTTATAATTAAAATTAATAGTAAAAAATATAGCAAAAAGTTTTTCCAAACACCTCCATAATGCCATCACCATAGGTTTCAATCAATTATTATTATTTTTATATTTTTTTGCAGTTAATTTAAAATTTTTGATTTACACATTTTTTTTTTTCACATTCACCACATGTTTATTTTTGTGAATCTTATGCTTTATATAAACTCTTATACTCATTTCTCACCAAATTTTGGTGACAACCTTTTAATTTTTGTTTATAGGTCAAAAACAATTTTTAAAATATATATTTTAATACTATAATTTTATTTTTCAATTATCAAAGCTTATTATAAATTCGCTTATAACAAAAGAAAAACTCTAATACCTACAAAACTATCATTAAGCTTGTAACAAAGAAAATCTCTAATACCTACAAAACTTACATTTGTTGCAAAAACATTATTTAGCAGTTTAAAATTAAGTAACATTGACCTATCACAACATATTATGTGATACTTACTACTAAATGTACAAGGTTCACATAAATATGTAACTATAATAATTAAAAATCACATAGTTTGGGACCCACTTAAAAATTACTTTCTTTATATGGGTGGTTCATATAATTTCAAAAAATACCAAAAAAAAGTTATAGTCAACGGTAGTTTATAGTCACATATATTTATAGTCCCATATAATAATGACCCCTCTATTTATTAAATAAGCGGTACTGCTCAACAAACTAAATTGTGCAAGTTTCGGCTAAGCAACATCCAAAGGAAGGAGTGTGATTTTCTTCGTCGAATATAAATGAATAATCTCCACTCTTTCTCTTTAATTCAAACTGTCGAACTCGCTAACATTTTATAATAGAATCGAATTTAAACCGATATATATATATGTATATATATATATATTGTTTAACCACTCTTTTACAATTAGTGATCAATTTTGGAGAAGCTAAAAACTTTTGGAGCCTCACATGAAATTCAAAAATTATAGGTAGTCTCAAAATACAATGTGATATTATTTATGTAATATTCATATCAAATAATGTAGCAAAAAACATTTCAAGTATAACAATATTAGTATATTTTTATTATGTTGACAAATAATATTAAATAAAAAATAATCAAATTTAATATACATCATACATTTTTACTTACAAAAAATAGAGCGTGTTGGTATTCTAAGATTAGATAATAATTTGCACGAGATTCTCAACTTTTGTTTTCTAATACAAAAGCTGTAGAAATTTCAACTTGGGTCCCTAGTGGCACCCAGTCACACCCGTTGGGCTGTGAATTTAAAATTATTTTAATTAAAATTTTAAATTTTAATTAAAATTTTTTATTATGGGTAATCTCTATAAAAAAATTAAATCAATTAAAAATTATTATTTATCTGATTAGATTAGAGTATGTTTGTTTTAAAAAAATTAATTGGCTAATAATATTTTAAAAATAAACTCTTCAACAAATGTATTCGCATCATATGATTAATAATGTTTAATTGACCTAACTTTTTACATGAATTACCTACGCGATGAATTTATCATAATAAATTATTCTAATTAAATTTTAAAATCTTAATTAAAATAATTTTAAACTCACAGCCTATCATACTACTGTGACTGAATCACAGCGACCCAATTCCTAAAAATCCAACTTGTATCTCAAACTGTGCACCAAGTTTAAAAATCACTCTCCATTTTCGCTATTTTCCTTTTTCGAAATAAAGGATGAAAAGAAAATAAAGTGGGGGGCAAGAAATCCAAAAACAGAAAACAAAAAAAAAACAAAAACAAAAAAAAAAAACGAAAGAGGAGGACAAAATGGGTACGTCGTCACGTGACCTTCACGTGCAGATTCTTATCCTCACATACTAAATACCTCACACGCCAAGGACTAGTGTCCACAGATAATTCGCCAGGTGTCAACATCGCCACCCTCATTCCCCATCCTAATTAAGTGTGGGTGGGCCCCACTTCTTGATTTTACCCATAGGCTCTTGGAGTTTATCGCACAGGAGAAAAGCCCATTCCAGCGTATCCAGGAGGTCACTTTTGGAAGACTCACCGCGGAAGGTTTCGCCGGAGAACCGAAGCCAGCAACGCCGGCGCACTCAGGTGGGGCAAGTGGCCCTCCGTTGGCAGCATCTCCACCGTGCACCGCCCTCCAAGGTGGTTCTTCAAGTACAGCGCCACCGACGCCGGCACCGACACGTCCTTGGCCGTCTGGATTATGCAACACGGCACTTTAACTAGCCCCAGCAACCCCCTAAAATCGCTGTTGAACACCGTCCGGGAAACAAACAGCGTTATGTCGGGCCTCATGTTGAACAGAGTCCGGCTGAATTCTCTCACGGCGGCTGGAACGTCGGCGCCCACCGCCAACGGTGCGAAACCGTTCACCCACGCCTGGTAATTGTTCTCCATTGCCGAAAACAATTCCTCGATCTCACCTTGCTCGAACCCGCCGTGGTAATCTTCGTCGTTTAAGAATCTGATACAGCATCATCCGCGTTTCAAATTGAGGAAAACAGAGAACAAAATTGAAATATATTTTTTATCGCTTTCCGGAAATTGAATCAACAAATGAACAACGTAATGTAAGATTCCAATTACGGGAAAAGCAGTTCATGTTCCTCCACATATTGTAGGTAAAATTCGACTACTGAACAGATATTAAATACAGAACCAATTACACGTTAGTGATCACTGATCACTGAACCAATCACAGATTATTGACTATTCGACTGCGCGCACAGATTTAAAACACACAATAATCTCACAAATCTCACAGATACACAGAACTAATCACATATCACTTATTCTAAATTCTTACCTGTAACAACACGGTACATGTTTTTACTGGTAAGAATTACTAGTTTGTGATTGATTTTGTGTTGGAAATCAGTGTACTTGGATCTTCTCTAAATAGTTAAGGTTTTTTTTTTTTGGTTACCTTGGAGAAGCGCCGATGAGGATGAGTTCAGTGAAGAGTTCAGGGCGGCGAATGGCGGCAAGAATTCCGATCATGGCGGAGACGGAGTGGCCGACGTAGGCGCAGCGATCGACGCGGAGAGCGTCGAGGATGTCGAGGAGGTCGTCGACGTAGGGATCGAGAGTGGTGTAGCGCCGGAAATCGAAGTAGTCGGGGTTGACGGAGCCGGCGCAGACGAGATCGTAGAGAATGACGCGGTAGTAGGGGAGGAAAAAGGGGAGAATGCGGTGCCAGGCGGACTGATCGGTGCCGAAGCCGTGGGCGAGGAATAGGATTTTGTCGCCGGAGCCGACTACCCGGACGTTGAGAGCTTCCAGGAGTCTCTGGCCCATTTGGAAGAAGAAGAAACTGGAAAAAGGGGTGCGCGAGTTTTGGATTGATGCAGAGGTCGAGACTTCAGGGTGGTTCAAAATGAGAGAGAGAGAGAGAGAGAGAGGGAAAAGACTCGGTATGTTGGTGTGTATATATAGGCGACTAGGCGTCGTTTGGTTTAAAATCAGCTTTTTAGTTTTTTTTTGTTTTTTTCTTTGATTGTTTTTTATAAATTCGGCTAACTATCGCTAAATGAAATATGAATAATAGCTTAGTAAAAATTTAAAAAAAATTAATATTAATATATTTTTAAATATAAAATTTATTATTTTTATAAATATTAATATATTTTTTACCTATTACTCACCGCTTATTAAGCTGTGAATAGCAAAATCCTTTTTTTTATATGGTCTGTTTCGCACTATTGCAAAACTACTATGAAAAAGAGTTGGTTGGATTTTGAATCAGTTTTTTGACGTGAAGTTATTTTAGTTTAAAAAGTTAAAATAGATTCTTTTAAACTATTAAATAAGTTAAATAAGTTTAATGTAAAATACTATAGTTGTCTTTCAACTTAAATGAGTAGAAATATAATTATTTGATTAAAATTTATATAATTTTATATGTAAAATAATAAAATTAAAAATTATTATGAAAAAAATCAAAAAAATCTAAAAGCAAATAAACTATAAGTTAAAAATTAAAAAATAAAATTTTTTGACTTTTTGAATTTTAAGTCAAAAGCCCAAATGTCAGTAATCAAATGAAGGTTAAGTATTTTTTAATTTTTTATTATTAATTTTAATTATAATATATATATTTTTTAAAGCATTCATAATTTCTACCGCAAGTTTTTTTTTTCTATTTTAATTATAAATTATAATTTTTACTAAATATTCATAATTTTTATTATAAATTATAATTTATAAACTACTAATTTTAGCATTATCAAATACCATCATTATAAAACTCTGTCAGTTATCATTTGTGCTTGAAGTACTTTAAATATAATTTAATTATATAATTAATTTTAAATAATAAATTTTTTTAAAAATAACAACAGTAAAAAATTTCAGTAATTCCATCGCAAGATCCTAAAAGTATACAAAATTAATTATATTTTCTAAACATGATAGATATACAGATATATTAAAAGTTATGTTTTTTAATTAATGAAAGGGAAGAGTAGAAATCTTGAGTTTGTTTGGATTAAAGAGAGTGGAGAAAGTTTGAGTATGTCAGAAAAAAGAAAGTAGTGAGAGAAAGAACAATTTTACCTTATTATTGTTATGATTCTTTTTTTTTTTTTAAAGAATTACTGTTAAAAAAAGTAATTTTTTTAACCTAAGAGTTTGAAGTCACTTTTAATTAGTTTTTTTCTACCTAGAATTGTATATAGAGAACGGAGAATTGTGAAAAATAAATAAGTACCACTGGACTTGTTTAGTTGGACTTATTTTAGATTTAAAATGAATTTATTTTAATAATTGAAGTTGTTTATTTGTTTCTCACGGTATAAATTATTATGATGAGAAATCAAGTGATCCGATATTGTTAAGTTTCACTTAATTTTAATACAAATATAATTTATTTAGATATTCAACTATAATTAATTAATTTAATCTTTTTCACATAATTTAATTATACACTGTTAGAAATTTTGCCATCGGTAATATTCATTTTATGTTTGGCAATGTATGACAAATGTTTATTCAATTTATTTATTTTATTCATTAATATCTTGACACTTGTTTTTTTAAAAATATGATTTTAATATTGTAGGGCCACGCAAAATATAAGAAAATATTAAAAAGAGCTCACGGGAAAAATCGCTCGACAAACCGTTCGAGCGATATATCGAGCGGTCTAATGACCCTCTTGGTTGTTTTGTTTTTGCATCAATTTGATCGAAAGCAAGCATTAACCGATCGAGTGGTCCTCAACGCAGAAGATTTTCATTGAAGCTGTAGCGAGGGTTTTGAAAGGGTTATTATAAATAGAAAGTTAGGTGGGTTTAGCAGTTTTTCTATTATGAATTTAGCTGTTTTCCTATTATTGGATTAGGGAGTTAAGGTTTTGGAAACCTCTATATATATAAATAGGTAGCTAGGGTTTATGGTAAGACGGTTTTATTATTTTATTTTGTGAAAAATCTAGTCGCCACAAGTTTTGAAGATGATACATACTCGCAAGCTCTCTACTACAATAACTTGATGATTCAATAAGCTTCTGCGCAGTCAAGTCAATCATCAGGCTAATCAAACCTTCAACGATCTGTTTGTGTTCGTGAAGTCGCTTGAAATGATTCCAAGTGTTAAAATATAGTGGAGGAGTTCGTCAGCATTGAAATCCGGTGGTGAGTTCCTGCGGCGGTCAAACACAGGAGTTGGTGCACGTGGATTCGGTAAAAATAGGCTTACTACCATTGGTTGTGGGTGCAATATCGGGGTTTGTAAGATTTCTTTATAACTAACGATTTAATAGTGTTTTATTTTCTAGACCCGGTATGGCCTCGTGGTTTTTACTCGATTTTGAGTTTTTCACGTAAAAATCGTCATCTCGTGTATGGTTGTGATTATTTCTATTTGCTGTTTGTGGGTTTATCGTTTTAAGCTTATTTGCATCGTTTAGCTTATTTAAGAAAATTAATTTATGCAAATCAGTCGGTAAATGGGATTTTTTATTTAGTATCAGAGCAGGTTAAATTTTTTTTAAAAATAAATAAATAAATTTTGATTATTTGATTGATTTGCAATAATGGATGGTTTTAAAGAAGAATCCATTGAGTCTAATAATGATAACTCTTTTAGTGACTCTTGGAATGAAGAGAATGATAAGATTAGCATTGCTCAAGAAAGTGAGGATGATGAAACTCTCCAACAAGTTTATGATAAACTTTATAGAGAGTGCTACAAGTTAACCAAACAAAATGCAAAACTGGTTAAAGCATATAAATTATGTGAAAAAGAAAAAGACGGTGTCAAACAAGAGCTAACTGAAGCTCAATACCTGGTTGTGAGATTAAAATCAGATAAGGAGATTTTGTGTGAAAAACTTGCAAAATGTGAAAAAGAAAAAAAATAACTTGTTTGAAGTGTGTCAAACTAGACAAATCATGATTGAAATTCTTGAAAAAGATTTGCATGTTTGTGTTAAATTAAAAACAGATCTTGAATTAAAATTGATTAAATTTGAAATTTTTTTGTTAAATGCTCAATCTACTTTCAAGAAATTGAATGCAGGCACTATGGCTTTGGAAGATATGCTTGGATCACAAAAGGTAGTGATTAATTGGAGTGGACTTGGATTCACGAATGTTTCTTCAAGCAACTCGACAAAAGGAAAAGCAAAATTAGCCATCCAAATTTACCTAAGTATGCACCAAAATTGTGAAGGCAGAAAGTGGCAGAAAGTGGCATAATCAGACCGGTAAATCCACTATTGTACATTGTGAGGTAAGAAAAGTTAAATTTATTTCTACTTGTCATCATTGTAGTATTAATGGTCACACACGTCCCAATTACATGAAATTGAATAAAAATACATTTTTTGTACCTTTTTGTCGTCATTGTGGAATAAAGGGACCCATCAAACCTCACTACACTAGGTTAATTGACCTATATAGTTTCAAATTTGAAATGTCACTTCAACTTAGAAAGAATTGGATGTCTAACCCAGAACATGTGCATTTGAAAATCAAAAACTATTGGGTACGAAAGAGTGACCTTGACAGTTTTTTGGCTAGTCGTAGTTCCTAATTTGTTTTGAGTCTTGTTTTTTTTTTGTGTTTGAGTTTTTTTTATTTTTTTTGATAATATAAAAAAATTATTGGGGACTTTATTAACGTTTCAGTACATTTTCTGTGCATTATTTCATTTGATTGAAATTCCACAAGTTAGGATTTGAGATTAACTACCGCACTTGTTTTTTGGTAATCTAGTTTATAATTGATAGAACGCTTTCATATATGAGTTTATTCTATACACCACTTGAACATTGCTAGATGCAAGAATTTTCTGCACTTTGGATTATTTTTTTTATGGGTCTCTTTTATTGTTCAATTATCTAAAGATTTCACAAAATGACTATATAGTGGTGACCCACTTGTTCTTAATGTTTCAGCTCCCTCCTTCTTTTGGTTCTGTTTGTTTGGTTTGAGAAAATGGCTACCTATGCAGACCTTGTCTCTTCGTACGTATTAGTGTGCAACTACCTTGAAATTTGTGCCAAAATTTGCATAGAAAATGACTATCTATACGAACCTTACTTTTTCATTCGTATTAGTGTGAAAGCCACCTATGAAAGCATATAAAAAAATTTTAAAAATGAAATCTCTAGTTGATGGGGAATTAATCTAAAGTAAATTGGGTCAATGCTGATTTGATTTTGTGATATTTTTAATATCTGATAAATAAATGTGATTCAGTTTTTTTGATCCCATATAGGATTTCAACTTTGTGCCTGAAAATTTTCAAGTAACACATGTACACTTCTTCGTATAGAATCTACTTTAATTATGTTCGTTCATATATGAATATATGATATCTTGAATTTTGTGCATGTTTTAATCACTTTAATTAGATTTTGGTGTTTTAAGTGAATGCAAATATGTTTGGGTCTTGTACTTGTTTCTTAATCTTGTTCCCTACTCAAAAAGATTTTTTTCCTTGTGTGTATTTGTTAATTCGTGACAAAAATGAGGAGATAATAGTGGTCTTAAGCTTAGATTTTTTTTTTCTTGCTAGTTTATTTTTTAGGGGGAGTCGTTTCTATTTTTTGGTTTGCGCATTATGTTTGAGGGAAAGTTTATATTTTTTTTTTGTATCTGTGTCGAGTCAGTATTTTTTCTTGAATTGGTGCTGTGTCCTTAGTTTCATGCTTGGATATTTTGGATTGTTGAATTTTGTTACAGAATTGCCAAATAGAGAGATTGTTAGGAATTTTACCCTCGACAATTATTGTTTTATATTTGGAAAATCTAAAACAAATGTTTATTCGATTTATGTATTTTATTCATTGATATTTTGACACTTGTTCTTTTGAAAGTATGATTTTAATATTGTAGGGCCACGTGAAAAGATGAAAAAATATCAAAAAGAGCTCATTGGAAAGACCACCCGGCAGACCGCTCGATCGGTATATCAAGCGGTCTAATGAACCTCTTGGTTGTTTTGTTTCTACATCAATTTGACCGAAAGCAAGCATCAACCGCTCGAGCGGTTAATAGACCGATCGAGCGGTCCTCGACGTAGAAGATTTTAATTGAGGCAGCAACGAAGGTTTTGGAAGAGTTATTATAAATAGGAAGTTAGGTGGATTTAACAGCTCTCCCATTGTGAATTTAGCAGTTTTCTTATTGTTAATTTAGTAATTTTTTTATTGTGAATTTAGCAACTTTTCTATTATTATATTAGGCAGCTTGGATTTTAAAAACCTCTATATATATAAATAGGTAGCTAGGATTTATGGTGAGATTGCTCATTATTTTTATTTTGTGAAAAACTTAGCCGTTACAAGCTTTGAAGATTACCGGAAAGCTCTGCTACAACAACTTGATGATTCAATAAGTTTTCGCGCAGTCAAATCAATCATCAAGCCAATCAAACCTTTAACGATCTGTTTGTGTTCGTGGAGTCGCTTGAAATGATTCTCAAGTGTTGAAGTCCGGTGGAGGAGCCCGTCGACAATAAAATCCGGTGGTGAGTTCCAACGGCGGTTAAGCACAAGAGTTGGTGCACGTGGATTCGGTAAAGACAAGCTTACTACCATTGGTTGTGGGTGCAACGTCGGAGTTGTAAAATTTCTTTGTAACCAACATTTAATAGTGTTTGATTTTCTAGACCCGGTGTGGTCTCGTAGTTTTTACCCGATTTGGAGTTTTCCACGTAAATATCGCTGTTCCATTTGTGAATGCGTTTGTTTTATTTTTCTGTTTGTGTGGTTGATTAGTTTAAATTTAGTTTCTATTTAGCCTATTTAAGAATATTAATTTATTGCAAGTACGTCGATAAATGGGATTTTTTCATAACCCAGTTTAATTAACAAATAAAAGGCTTAATATTATTTTTTTCTATGAAAGCGCAATTCAAGAAGGATCTATTTTTATTTTAATCGCCAACTAATTCTCATTCAACTGCAGCCAACAACGAGAACAACTAAATAAACCCTAACTTCCTTGGTAATTCTCATTCAACTGCAGCCAGCCACTTTTTTTTCATCTTCTACTTCATTCGTCACTTCGTTAATTGTCAGCCATAGTCGTTGTTGTTGCCGATGAACTCAGACCTCCATTGTTCACAGTTTTATGTAGCCTCCAATATGTTATGGAACTTCAATTGGGGGACTTAGGCCCTGATAACCTATCTAGGTTTTTTGGCTTTTTAGTTTTTTTTTTTTTTTTTTTGGGTAAAATGCCAAAAAACTAAAGTTGCCCATTTGAAAAAAAAAAAAAATTAAAAGTTAAAAAATCAAATCAAAATACAAATTCTCAAAATATTTTATTTAAACTCTTTATTATTTTTAAAATTTAATAATACCTCTTATTCATAACTTATTTACTATTACTACTAATTACATATAATTATTAATATTAAATATATAAATGGTAAAATTATCTATTTTGAACAAAAAATAAAAATGCTAACTTTTTACCCAAATAATCAATTTTAAAAAAACTAACTTCAAAGCTAAATTACCAAACAACTTATTTTGAACCCAATTTAATTTTTTGACTAAAAATACACACACAAAAAATAAAATTTTAAACTAATTACCAATCGGGATTTGTGTATTTGGGTTTGTTCTCTTCATTTTTTAGGAACTTCAGTTGGGTAATTGGTGTATTCTGGTTTGTCCATTCAGGTTTGTTCTCTTCATTTTTGTGGACATTAATATATATATATGCATCTTAAATTGTTTTAGGTGGATTTTTTTGTTCGGTAATTCGTGTATTTAGAAGTCTTAAATTAAATTACTAGATAACTTGTGTTGATATTTAAATTATAATTTCGAGTTAATGAAAACTGCAAAATTTTATGATTTTATCTTTTCAGTTATAATTATTTTTTGAGTTGATTTTATTATTTATTTTTTTATTTTGTATAAATTTTTAAGGGGTCTTATTTGAAAAGTTCGTTTTAAACCTTTTAAAATTTAGGATCGGCTCTATTGGCAATGGGACACGGGGTGGTCAGGTATAAGCTCCTCCATTTCTCTTATTTAATCGGGAAGGAAACAAAAAAAATATCAAAAAAAATAGTGGAGAACGAAATGGGAACAATGATATTTTGAGAATAATTTTTAAAGTTTAAAATAATGATATTAATAAGAGTTATAGATAATATAATAAATAAAAAATAATAGTTGATGAATCAATAGAACTAAAAATACAAAATGTAAAAAAAAAAGAAAAAGAAGAAGAAGAAGAAAAATTAGAGATAAATAAGAAAAATAATATTTAAATTATATTATATGCAACGAAATGAGATATCGTTATTTTATATCTTGGCAATCGTAGACAATATAAAAATAAATAATCATACACAATAATAGACTTGCAATTTTTTTCGTAAAAAATTCCAATTGAATAAAAATCATGAGACTAATCCATGTCAAAGTAAATCAAGTACTGTATCACTAAACAGTTACATAACACACTTACATACTCGAATCAAACTATCAATGCTTTTCAAATTCACATGCGCGGTTCCCCATACTTAATCAACACCACAATAAATTATTAATATTTCTTCAAAGTATCGAATTTTTAATATTTTACGTTGACGAAATCTATCAATAATAACCTTAAGAATCTATCGATGACAATCTTAAGAATCCATCAACAGTAAATCTTAGGAATCCACCTAAGATGAACCAGAATAAACTTGAGTTGAATTCCCGGGACTTGATAGAATTGTTGAGTTATTAAACTGAGTTGATCCTGTACTGATCTGTTTTTACTCTCTCAATTACGGAATTTTGAACCACTTCCATATATTTATAGGAATAAAAAATCAACAATTTGAGTTTTAATAAATTTGAAACTATTAGTTGTTTGCTCGAACAAACTTATCGCCTTTCGATTGATGATCTGGCATAGAGGAATTCTGCACTATCCACGCTGCTCAAAACTATATCAAACTCTTGTACTTCAGTATTTCGATACGATAATAATTATGTCTCAAGACTTTTAATGATATTAAAACTCATAATTCCTATATGAGTTTTATTTAAAATGAAAAACTAATGCTAATCAAAACATCATGTCTCCTAATTGAACTATGAGTTTTACAATACCATAACTCTCTAATTTCTTTACAACATAGTAATTTTAAATTGAACTAAATTGTCAAATCTAAACATACTCAAAGTCCTTACAATAAATATAATATTTTAGTATTTTATATTTATTATATTTATAAAATATATATTTTATGCATGTACTTATATTTAGAAAATATTTATTTTATGTAATCAGTGGCAGAACATGAGAAATAAGGTAAGAAAAGCAAATACCATTCCCACTACATTTGTTATCGGAGGCGGAAAAAACTACGAACAGGACAAGGACGTGCGAGTATGGGATGGGACAAGAGAAATTATCATCCTTAATATTTGGAATGGAGTGGTATTACATTGACGGCTTGAGTAGTGGTTATTCCGAGAGCTACTGATTTTAAACTTTGAAAATAATGTTTTGATTTAGTTAAAATTCTTTAAAGAGTCTCTTTTTAATTAGAAAAGTTTTATTGATATCTTTAATTATAAATAAAGGAATATATCGAGTGCAGAAGTATTCGAAAGATATATATTAAAAAGAGAAAATAATTGAAAACCAATTCTCTCAAATGTTCGGGGCTCAATAACAAGTTCGTTCTTATTCATCTTAGGTAGATTCCTAATGTTGTTTTTGAAGGATTCTATTGGTGTAAAGTGTTGAGAATTCGATACTTTGATAAGACAGTGAGAATTCACCATGTTGGTGATCAAATACAGAAAACGATAAAAATGAATTCAGCAAACGAGGCGTAAAGCATATAGGTTAAGGATTCAACTAGAGTTTATAAATGAGTCTTGTAACTGTTTATTAATATAGTATTTGTTGAAATCTGTGAATTTCATTGGTCATGAAAATCCAGATTTCAATAGCTGGAGCAATTACAATTGAATTGGCCATTCAATTGCAATTGAAGCCTGAAAACCAACAGCCATG
>JAOTRH010114064.1:0-15161 GCA_034768845.1 Heliamphora exappendiculata
AGAGAAAGGGTTAGCTTCATTAAATCTAACATGAATAGATTCAACTAGAGACATAATTCTTTTGTTATAAATTCTATAAGCTTTGCTATTAATTGTATAACAAAAAAATATACTTTCATCCGATTTGGAATCAAATTTGCCTAAATTATTTTTTTCATTCAATACAAAACATTTGCAACTAAAAACATGAAAATAAGAAATGTTGGGCTTTCGTCCATTCCATAGTTCATAAGAAGTTTTGTTAATGTGGTGTCTTATATAAACTCAATTCATTACATAACAAGCAGTGTTGACCGCTTCGGCCCAAAAGTACTTAGGCAACTTGTGCTCATTTAACATAGTTCGAGCCATTTCTTGTAATCAACGATTTTTTCTCTCTACAACCCAATTTTGTTGAGTTGTTCGAGGAGCCAAAAAATTATGATATATGCCATTTTGATCACAAAATTTTTCGACCTCTTTTTTTAAAAATTCTCCTCATCTATCACTACGGATGTGTAAGATTGAATAGCTCTTTTCATTTTGAAGCTTTCTACAAAATTTGGCAAATACAAAATGTACTTCATCTTTTGATGCAAGAAATAAAACCCAAGTATACCTTGAAAAATTATCAACTATTACAAAATCGTATACTTTTCCACTAAGACTTTGAACGTTCATAGGACCAAATAAGTCAAGATGAAGTAATTGTAGTGACCTATTTGTAAAAATTTCTAGTTTTTTTTTAACTCGTTTTGGCTTGCTTACCAAATTGGCAAGCATCACAAATTTTGTCCTTAATAAATTTGATTTTGGACAAGTCTTTCACCAAATCTTTCTTGACAAGTTTAGATAGGAGATCCATGCTAGCATAACCTAGCCTCCTATGCCATAACCAACTTGTTTCATTTTGCGTCGAAAGATATTTGACATTTTGAGAATCTAGTTTATCAAAATTTATGGTATACGCATTTTCAAAACGATTTGCAACAAATAAAACTTTATGGTTATTCTTATCTTTAACAATGCAAGTATCATGCTTGAATTTAACGCAATATCCTTTATCACATAATTGACTAATGCTTAAGAGATTATTCTTAAGCATTAGTCAATATCCTTTATCACATATCCTTTATGATTATTCTTAATGAATTTGGTTTTGGGCAAACCTTTCACCAAATCTTTCTTGACAAGTTTAGATAGGAGATCCATGCTAGCATGACCTAGCCTTCTATGCCATAACCAACTTGTTTCATTTTGTGTCGAAAGGCACTTGATATTTTGATAATCTAGTTTATCAAAATTTATAGTATACACATTTTCAAAATGATTTGCAACAAATAAAACTTTATGATTATTCTTATCTTTAACAATGCAAGTATCATGCTTGAATTTAACGCAATATCCTTTATCACATAATTGACTAATGCTTAAGAGATTATGTTTTAGACCATCAACAAGTAAGACATTATCAATATGAAGGGAGGATTCTTTACCAACTTTGCATTCACCTATGATCTTGCCTTTACCAAAGGTCACATAGCCTCCATCTTTAGGTTTTAAGCTCAAGAATTTTGTTTTGTCTCCCGTCATGTGCCTTGAACATCCACTATCCATGTACTATTTTTCTTTAGATGCGGTGGACTTCAAACATACCTACAAAACAAATTAGGTGATTTTTTTTGGTACCCAAATCTTTTTGGGTCCTTTAGGATTACTATCTTTAATTTTTCACACAAATTTTGTTATACCAATTTTTCTTTTTAATGGACAATCAAATTTGATGTGTCCCTTTTTCTTGCATAGAAAACAAGTTGTGTGTTCATAAATATTTCTTGAGGATGACACTTGAAAGTCTTTGAATTCTTTCACAAAATAACTTTTTGAGTTCTTTTTGTTATTTGTTTCTCCATTATAGCCAAAATCTTCTCTATTCAAATATATTCTTTGAGCTCCCAAAAATTTTTCAAAGTTTTTCTTTTCATTTGTAAACTTGTAAATGATTTTGGAATAGTCATCCACTTTCTTTTTCAAATCGCAAGAAATGTCATTTTCAAGAGCTTTTCCTTTCAAAGTTCTTAGTTCTTTTCTCAAAAATTCATTTTCTTTTTTTAATTGAGATATCTCATTTTCAAAAAAAATTCTCACTCTATCAAATTTGACTCTATAAATAAGTTTTTCTCTTTCCAATGACTCAACTTGCAAATCATGATCATTTTGAATTTTTGAAGAGGACTCCTTTAAATCGTTCAATATTTTGGATTGATTTTTAATTTCCTTAGAGAGTTTCTCATTTTTCCTTTTCAATTTTATATTTTTCTTTTTCATTTTTAAAAATTTCTTATGTAAGTCATTTAATTCATTTTTAAGATCTTCATAAGATGGCATGAATTCACAAGAACTAGATTCATTACAAGAACTAGATTAAGGTAAAATAGAATTGGGGTGAGAATTTACCTCCTCATCCATACTAGCCATCAAGCAAAAATTTGCAATTTCTTCATCGTTAGAACTCTTGATAGATTTGTTTGAATCTGTGTCATCCAAAGTTGTAGCTTTCATGGCTTTCTTTTTCTTCTTTAGATTCTTTTTAAGTAGAGGACATTCCGGCTAGATGTGTCCCACTTTCTTGCAATTGTAACATGTAAGCGGATCTTTCTTGTAATCTCTCTTGCTTGAATCACTCTTATCAAATCTTGTGCCACGAAATTTTCTTGCAAAGCGTTTATCTCTCTTGAAAAACTTTTCGAGTCTTTTAGTAATAAGAGCCATATCATCATCATCAAGCTCTTCATTTTATTCATCACTAGAGCTTTCTTTTGAAGCTTTTAGAGTAATAGATTTCTTCACTTTGTTTTGCTCGTTAACTTTATCTTTGATCTTGAATTCATACGTCAAGAGAGATCCAATGAGTTCATCTAACGTCATTATTATTAGATTTTTTTCTTTCGAAATAGTCGTCGCCTTAACTTCCCAAACGAATGGTAAAGCCTTAAGTACTTTCCGTAACCATTCATAAAATTGATAAGTTTTTCCAAGAGCATTGAGAGACTTAAGCAACTCAGCTGGTGCAAAGCAATAAGTCGGCATAGAAATTGGAGCAGTTCCTGAAATTAGATCAATAGAAAACTCCACAACACAACTCGGTGGCAACTCGAACAAATCATTAGGAAAGACATCTGGGTAATCATTAGGAAAGACATCTGGGTAATCATTAGGAAAGACATCTCGTGTTACTCTCGATAAATAAATTATCGTAACATACACAATATAGGTCATCATTTGTCTCTTAATTACTCAACAAAAGTGAATTATTATATTTCTATGATAAAATTTATCGTCACCATATTGAGTAAAAACACCGCGTAAATTTACAGGTGATGTTGAGGAAGACATTGCTGAGGCAAAAATTGTAACCATTCTTACAAATTCAAATCAAGTTGAAACCCTTCAAGGGACTTTGAATCTTTACTAATTGCTAATTCAAAAGGTATGACTAATACAATAAACAAATATTGTTGCAATATGCTTAACCGTGAAATCCAAGGCAGAAATTGCTGAGGCAAAAATTGACTTGTCTTTTTTTCGGCCTTTTTGATATTACGATTTACAAACCAAACATATACTTCAACTTTTAACCAATAATCAAATTAGAGAATTGCAGGCCATGCCATCGATAGCAATTACCAAGTAGCGTCACTAAAAATGCTTGTGTAATGAAGAATCCGATACTTAAAACAAAGCATCATGAAATCGAGGAATTGAAAATCCACAGCATAGCATCAGAGCACAAAGATAGAAACGAGGGGAAATAAAATGTTCTTTTTCGGGTAGAATTCCTCACAAAAACCTGCATCAAATCTGATGCTAAGCAAACCTAGCTACCAATATCCCCTATGCATATATATCATTTCTCTACGAGATCTTAGAAGTATAGTGGGACTTGGTTGGAATTATGCAGAAGCCAGGAAAAAGGGGGGAAATTATGAAGTGACTACGTGACACTTCACAACTGGCAGCGGCCAAATCACAATTTAAATCTCAATAACATGGTTTTCAGATGAAACACAACTAAAACAATTAATCTCCAAAATTATATAAGTTGTACATGGACTGTGAATGGTCGGTCACCATAACTCAAAAGAACTTTGTTTACATTTTACAACATTCATGGATTATTCAAGCATATCTATTTAATAATGGCAATTAATGTACAATCTACTAACATAATCAGCCATGCAAAAGAATATAAATAATGCATCCAACACTAATTGGGCCAGAAAAGTATATAAGCATGACTTCTCATTTCACCAAGGTTCTGATCAACTTGCAAACCTATAGAACTGGGAAAATTATTAGGTACTCTCGGACTAACACATAGACGATGCCACGTAGTACTTCCGGTAAATAAATAATCGCAACTTACTCAATGTGAGTCACCATTTGTCTCCTAATCACCCAGCAAAGGTGAATCATCATGTTCCTACTGTAAAATTTGTCGTTATCATATTGGATAGGAGTACCACGTGGACTTGCCACATGGTACTCCAGGAGCACCAAATAATTACTCATAGAACAGATAATTCATTAAAGAGAACACCACCAATATACCCCCCTTCCTTCTCTTTCAATACTACAGAGAATTCATTAAAGAGAACAATGTCACCAATATAACTCTCCCCACCAGCCCCATTAAGGGGCAAACCATAATCTGACTAAACCAATCAACCTTGGAGCATTTATTGGAGTCTGTAGGAAAGCTTAGTACAGGTTGTAGGAAACGATACTGCATTCAATGCAACAATTAGGTAGTCATCAAAGTATAAGTATGCTAAAGGAATTAGTTGAAAGAGATTGGGAAAGAGAAATGGAAAGAGATTTGCAAATTTTAATACTTTCCTCTTACCAGGAATTCTAAGCCCTACCAATAATGTCAAGTGAACATTGAAAATATTGCGTTGTTCTCTCAAATGCTGTAATATTTACCCAATCGAAACAACTGTGTTTCCGTGGAAGGATTAATTGTATTTCATTTTTACGCCTCCTGAGATATTTGCAAATTTTAATATTTTCAACTCTATAATAGTCTTGATATAATGAATACATTAACCTCGACTCAGGCCTTAATTGCCTCTGTAACAACTTCATCTTTAATTTGAGTGCAAATATTCCTATAGTTCTTGTTAGAGTATTTATTTTCTAGATTAAGGGTACTATTTTAATTGTGTCATAGAGTGATCTAATATAAATAGGGGAGCTTCAAAATGTACACACATCTTTTCTTAGTACACCCACCAGGATGCATTAAATAATTGTATACGATAATAAACACTTGTACTAGAGAATATACTAAGTAAACAAGTATATGTATTTAGAAACTCCCTATAAAAAGATGAGGTAGAGGGATTGCTCCAAGATGTAGAACCTCTATACTATTGTAATTGTGTCATGGTATGATTTTATATATATATAGGTAGACGGGGCTCATTTATGTTCCCTTAAACCTTTTTTCCCTCTATATTTCTTCTCTTCTTCCTTTTTTTCTAAACCCCAAATTCTTAGTCTCTTTGCACTTTAACTTGGTACAACAGCATTTGATCTTATCTTATTCTAGAGAGACATCCAATAATCCAGACATAAATCCATTGGAGTGTTTTAGCTTATCCTTTTCAGTGGCATCTTCGGTTGGGTTATCCTTCTCTCGCTAAGCTAAAGTTAGCTCTTCCATCTTTGAGTCCTATGCCAAGCTTAAAGTGTGAAGCTTGTACTATTTTAACCCTTAAAAAAACGTATACCCCCCACCTTTCTTAATTTCCCCACTAAGCACCTTTATCCCTTAATATCTTTCAAGCTCTCTTAATATCTCTCAAAACTTGCTTTAAACCTCATTATACAAGTGGAGCGGCAAGTGCTGGAGTTCTTTCTTTTTTGTATTAAGGGTATTTTTGTTATTGTGTCGTATATTCATTTAATATAAATAGATGTCAGAAAGAGAGGACCGATTAAATTCCTAAAACCCAATTTTTTCTCCTCGTCTTCTCTCTTCTCTTCTCTTCTCTAAAACCCTAAAATTACTGCTTTTACGCTTTTACACTTTTACTTGGTATCAGAGCAAAGATCTAACTCTACAACAATTCTAATTAGTCTGAAACATACCATGAGGTAGAAACGGTATGCTGACGTCATCTACCATACGATGACATCAACGTGACACCGCTAGTTGTGCAGACAATAATGATCGGCGACTCCATGACTGGCTTCGTCTCAAGTTTCTGGTAATTGTGAAGATTTTTGGAAATTTTTTTTTATGTCGACTAATATGTTCTTAGCGCCATTGAATCTTCTCGCCATGTTCGAAAACCTTAGCCTCAGATCTGCCAATCGCGCCACTATCCGTATGTTTTACTCATCCGGATCTACTCTATAGGTGTCGAAAACCTTGCCTTGGTCAAATCTATGCTCGATTTGGTGGTGCTCCTCGATTTCGGGGGTATTTTTTGTGGTTTTTATTAGTCGGCGGCACCTCTAGTTGCGATTTTCATTTGCGCTTGCAGATCTGGGTTGCAATTTTGGTTTGTGCTTTGGTCTCTTCTTCTCACAATTTGAATCTCTTTGCAACAAATCTGGTTCGTTGTCTCTTCTCTTTGCAATTTGGTTCGCCACTTTTTAGCCCTTATGAACCAGATCCGGTTCGTAGTTCGCGGCTTGCCTCTCTAATTGTTTTTGATCTGGTATGTGTTCGCAGCTCCAGTCGGCGGCGAATTTTGTTGGTTCTGTATTATTTAGCTTCTGGGTATTATTTGTTCATGGCTCCAGTCGGCGGCAACTTCTGCTAGTTCTGGTTCTCTTTCTTTTTGGGGACTTCTCTAGTCGTCCCAGTATTAAGCTTCTCAGCATTATTTGTTCTTCTAGTTCTCAGTATCATTTGAATTCCCTTTCTTTTGCTTGTTCTTCTAGTTCTCGGTATTATTTGGCTTCTCTTTCTTTTGGTTCCCAACTTACTCTTCTTCACAAAGGGGTGCAGTAGCCATGGCTGAGACAAAAGTCGTTGACCTCAAGGATGATGACTTGTCCTGTTGTGTTACCTCTAAGCATTTGAATGAACTGAATTATTTGGCTTGTACTCATGTATATAAAGTTTTTGTTAAGGGGAAGAGACGGTTGAGCTACATTACCGACCTTCCCCCTAAAACCAACGATCCTAAACTCATGAATTGAAAAAGTACAGACTCGGTAGTTATAGGCTGGTTCTGGCATAGTTTGGAGCCACATATTGCCACAACCGTCAAGTTTTGTGATACATAGAAAAAAAATTGAGATTCTCTTGTTGACTCCTCTACCCAAAATAATGTTTCTTGAGTATATGAGCTTTATGAGCAACTTTTCAACACTAAGCAATCTGGTAAGCCTTAGCTGAATATTGTAGCAATCTGAAGAGTATGTAGGATCGACTATTGCAACATCACCCTCTCACTATAGATTTAGTGCACCAACGACACCATTAGGAGAACTTTATGGTCGACTCTCTCCTTTTTGGTTTGGACTTTGACTTGCAGGGGTTCAAATATCATATCCTTGCCAATGAGACTTTACCTATTGTCGCTAATGCATAATCTCAGCTCTTACGATCGTCCTCGGGTCACTCGTCTGCTACTCCGCGATCTCCTCTTTCGATTTCTAAAACTTCTTCCCTAGTCTCCACGGGTGACGGTCGTAGTAACAAATATGGTAAATGTGGTGGTCGATTTTCTCAAAGTGGCTCACATGGTGCTCGTTGATCTAGTAATCGGGGTGATCAAAAATGTGATCGTTGTGGTGGTACTAATCATACAGAACCATACTATTGAAAAAAATATAATAAACCCAATTCTGCTCATCATGTCACTCAAGGGATTCTTCGGTATCTACCACCTATATCATCGAATAGCCAGGTCGCATCTTCATCCGGTTCTCATGACATACCACTTAGCTTAGTGAGTTGGTTCAAACTTTACGCACTGCTTATCCATCCACTTCTACTGCTACTTTAACAAACTCAAGTACCATTGCATGTGCTGTTGTTTTTTCTCCCACCTGGGTCATAGATTCTGGTGCCACTTCTCATATGTCTTATAGTTCCTCCTTGTTTTCTACTTTGACTCGCACTCACCATCATATTATCTTAGCTGATGGCTCATCTCGTCAAGTTGATTGGTTCAGAGCATGAGAAAGATGGCCTATAGGCCTTATACTACTTAGATACTTCACCATCGCCTCCCTCCCGTGTCTGCATTGGGTGCTTCCGTCTTTCCACTTCAATGGTATCTTCGCCTCGATCATCCCTCATTGGAAAAATTGAGGTTAGCTATTCCGTCTTTTCCTTCTGTGTCTAGTTTAGAATGTAACGCTTGCCAGTTCGACAAGTATCACCATAGTTCATTTCCTCGTAGTAGTCATAGTTGTGTGTCTAAGTCTTTTGATGTAGTCCACATGAACATTTGGAGTCCTTCTCGAACTCCTACTATTAATGAATATTCATATTTTATCTTTGTTGATGACTTTTTGCATATGACTTGACTTTTCCTAATAAAAATTAGATCAGAGTTAACTTATATTCTTAATAAGTTTTATAATAAAATTTTTACACAATTTGGTCGGCGCATTAAGGTTCTTCAATCTGATAATGCCTTAGAATGCATGCAAGCTGTTGTTGCTTCTTTTTGTAATGATCAAGGTGTTATTCATCAAATTAATTGTGCTCATACATCTCAGCAGAATTGTGTTGTTAAATGTAAGCATCGTCATTTACTAGATGTTGCCCCTACCTTGCTTTTTCCACATGTATGTCCTGAAACATTTTTGGGTTGAGGCCATTCTTACTGCCTGTTGTGGCGACAGGATTTGGGGTTTTGCAAAAAGGGGAAATCAAGAGTTTACTTTAAAAAGATTTTAACACCTTCAAAGCCAAAAGTTTTGAAAACCCTTTTATTTGAAAATTGGAGTCGCCACTTGGTTTTTGAGAAAAACCAAGAAAAACAAAATTGTTATGGATTTCAAGTCAAGACTTGACTAAATCCAACTCACAAGTCACGTTGTTAAAGAACTCAAGCCACAAACGAATCACGAACAAGAATAAACAACCAAATAAAGATGCACACACGAGTTTTACGTGATTCGGCAATGGTACCTACGTCCACGGGCTCACACTTTCACTATTAATCAATAGAATGGGGTTACAAGTGTTTAGGGGCTTCAGAGAGGACAAGAAAAGAGAAACACACTTGATACAATGAACGGCGCAAACCCTACGCCTTAATTAAAACGCTGTTCTCGCACAGACTGACCGATGGACCGATTGGTCGGTCAACCCTGACCCTCGGTTCATGTTGCAAACAGACAGAGATACAGAGAACGACACTTGACCGATCGATCGGTCTTCACCACAAATTGATTGGTCTATCTCGAAGAAGGATTTTTTTCACCTCCAACTATCTCCCACTTGAAGAAAATCCACTTTAAGTCTTCTGCAACCCAGAAGCCGACCTCTGTCACCTCATAACACAAGTCAACCAACTCCCGTGTGAGCCAACCCATTATTTTCTAAACCCAAAGACCAACAAAAGCTAAACTATCCCTCAGCTTCTTCACTGTCACAACCTTTGTGAATAATTGGGAAGAGTTTAGGACTAGTGTCATTTGTATAGCGACAATTAGAGTGCTATGCACTTGGCAAAGAACTCGGCATTTCATTCAAGGACCAAACACATCGATATAAAGTATCACTTTATTTGGTCTCAACTGGAAGAGGGGCAGTTCAATCTGGGAAAACACATACCCTGTTATACTTTTCCTGCTGTCAATGTCCCCAGTTAGGTCTGAATCCACGAACCCTTTCAGCTGAATCCCCGAGCCCTCGCAACACAAAGCATACTCAGTGGTACCCCTAAGATACCTCAGAATCCACTTCATTGTTTGCAGTGCCCTTTGCCCGGATTTGACATGAACCTACTCACAACTCCCACTGCATAGGCGATGTTCGGCCTCGTGTAGGTCATGGCATATATCAAACTACCCACGGCTGACGCGTACAGTACTTTTCCCATGTAGTTCCTTTCTTCGTCTGTGACAGCTCCCTGTTCCTTTGAGAGTTTGAAGTGACTTCCCAAAGGCGTGCTAACAGGCTTAGATCCTTCCATGTTGAAACGTTGCAGGACCTTTTCAACATACTCTAACTGCAAAAGTTTTAACTTCCAACTCTTCTTATCCCTGCTAATCCTCATCCCAAGTATCTACTCAGCTTCTCCCAAATCCTTTGTAGAAAATTCCTAGGACAACTGTGCCTTGAGATTCAAAATCTCATCCATGCTAGATTCTGCAATCAGCATGTAATTTATGTACAGAAGAAAAATTACATACGAGTTGCATGCGAGTTGGCAAACCTCTTGATGTAGCAGTAATGGTCACCATGACATCTGCTGAATCCTGTATCTGCCATAAAGCTGTCAAACCGCTTATACCATTACTTAGGTGCATGTTTCAACCCATACAAGCTCTTCTTCAATCTGCACACCATTTCCTCTATCCCAATAATCGAGTACCCCTGTGGCTGCCGCATGTAGATCTCTTTCTCCAGATCACCGTGAAGGAACGTTGTCTTGACATCTAGCTGCTCCATATACAAGTCTTCTGTAGCCACTATACTCGGGACTATCCTAATGGTGGATATCTTCATGACCGGTGAAAATATCTCCATGTAGTCGATTACCAGCTTCTGCTGAAAGCCCTTGATCACCAACCTTACCTTATACCGCTTGCTTCCATCAGCTTCTTCTTTCAGCCTGTAAACCCACCTATTCTGCAATGCTGACTTATCCTTGGGCAACTGAACCAGATCCCAAGTCTTGCTAGATGACAGAGATTGCATCTCTTCATCCATTGCATGCTCCCACTCGCTCTTTGCCCCGGTCTGCAAAGCCTCTTTAAAATAATCCGGCTCTCCACTGTCTGTTAACAACAGATGGTGCAATGAGGGTGAATATTTGACTGTCAGTCTGCTGGCTCTAGTAGACCTCTTGATTATGGGAGTCTGTGACTCTCCTGTGGAGTTGGTTGTCTGTTCACGTCTCAAGGTTCCAAGACTTTGCCAGACGATTCCTCAAACTCAATATAGTCTGACTCGTCTACTGTTTCACCCTGCTGATCCTGGCTGTTCTTGTACATAACTAACTCATTGAACACCGCATCCATACTCCTCACAACTTTCCTACTTTCTGGATCCCACAGCCTATAACTGTAGCTTTCTGTACCATAGCCAACAAACACACACTTCTGAGACTTGGGGTCTAGCTTGCCCCTATTTTCTAACTCAATGTGTACATAAGCTATGCAACAAAAAATGCGTAAATGGAAAATCTTTATCTCTTTCCCGGTCTAAGCTTCTTCTGGCAAACCACAATTCAGTGCAACTAAAAGTCCTCTGTTAATTAAGTAGACTAATGTACTCACTACGTTTGCTCATAACTGCTTTGGCAACCCAGCATATAGCCTCATACTCCGGGCACGTTCCATGATCGTCCTGTTTATGCATTCTGCCACTCCGTTCTGTCTCGGCTTCATCGGAATAGTTTTCAGTCTCCTGATCCCGTTAGCTGCACAGTAATCTTTAAATTCCCTACTGCAATACTCACTGCTGTTATCAAACTTCAAACACTTTAACTTCATACCTGTCTCATTTTCAACGAATGTCTTCCAAATTTTGAAAATGCCAAATACGTCTAACTTGTTCTTACAAAAATATACCCATAACTTTCTAGTAACATCATCAATGAAAGTTATGAATTACCTCGAGCCACCGATGGAGAGTACCTGAATAGATTCACATACGTCCGTATACACCAGCTCCAATCTGTCTGCGTTTGGAGTCATCCCCTGCTTTGTAAAGCTAACCCTTTTCTACTTTCCGAAGACGCAATATTCACATAATTCCAGATCCACTAACTCGATACTCGGTAGCTTCCCTTTCTGGGCCAAAATTCTCAACCCCTTTTCACTCATGCGACCGAGACATTTGTGCCACTTGTTGGTGTCGCCTTTTAATGTTGCCACTGTTATGCTGCTATAAGAACCTAAGAATACATACAGTGTACCCTCCTTCGTTCCTTGGGCCAAAACTAATGACCCCTTACTCATCTTCTAGGAATCTCCCCCGAATGTCGTCATGATTCCAAATTTTGACAATTGTCCCACTGAAATCAAATTCCTCGTTAGACTAGGCACGTGTCTAATGTCTTGCAGCTTCAGTACTGTACTGTTGGCCTATGTAATCTATACTTCACCCTTCCCAACTATACTGCAAGCCTCATCGTCTCCCAGATACCTTCCCAAAATTATCCTTCACATACCTGTAAAGTATATCAATGTGGGGAGTGGCATAGAATGACACTCCTGAATCAACAATTCAAGAATCAGTTCTACAATCCAATGCACAAATCAAAGCATCTATATTTTCCTCATCAGAAACATTAACAGTAGCCTTACCACCTTGATTTGTGTCGTCACGTTGTTTCCTCGGAGCTTTGCAATCTTTTTTGAGATGGCCTTTTTGTCCACAATTCCAACATCCAACTAACTTCTCCCGAGTCTGCGATTTGCCCCGTGATTTGGATCTGTGGTTTCCTCGGTCCTTCTGATTCTTCCTATCGGTCTTTCTTCCTCTACCTTCGGCATTTAACTCTGATACCGGTGGTGATCCTTCACCTGTTGTTCTTCGGTGTGATTCCTCTCCAAAGATGACCCGGCAACCTCCTCCAACTTCAACTTAGACGAGGAGCTGCTGACTGCGGCAACCAAACCACTCCAGCTTTCGGGTAAACTAGACAGGAGAGCTAGGGCTCTGACCTCATCATCAAAGTTGATCCCAACTGACGCTAACTGGTTTACGATGGAGTTAAACTCGTTGAGATGCTCCGCTATAATGGCATCGTCCGCCATCATCGGATTGAATAGCCTCTTCATCAAGTATAGCTTATTTGATGCAGAGGGATAGTCATACATGTTTTCCAGCGCCGCCAATAATCCTGTCGTCGTTTTCTCTTTCGCGATATTAGAGATCACTGACGGTGCGAGACTTAATCGTACGGTCCCTAACGCCTTTCGATCTAATATCTCCCACTCATTCCTTGTCATCTTCTCCGATTTCTTCCTAGACAATGGTTCAAATAGATCCTTTTGATACTGAACATCCTCGATCTGCATCCTCCATAGGGCGAAGTTTGAACCGTTAAACTTTTCGATCTTGATCTTATCGTCTGCCATGTCGTTTGATATCAGTTGTAGTTGATTTCAAGTCAAGACTCGACTAAATCCAACCCATAAGTCACGCTGTTGAAGAACTCAAACCACAAACGAACCACGAACAAGAATAAACAACCAAATAAATATGTACACGAGTTTTACGTGGTTCGGCAATAGTGCCTACGTCCACAAGCTCACACTTTCACTATTAATCAATAGAATGGGGTTTCAAGTGTTTAGGGGCTTCAAAGAGGACAAAAGAATAGAGAAACACACTTGATACACTGAACAGCGCAAACCCTACGCCTTAATTAAAACGTTGTTCTCGCACAAATCGATCGATTGGTCCAACTCTGACCCTCAAATCTTGTTGCAGACAGACAGGATACAGAGAACGACACTTGACCGATCGATCGGTCTATCCTGAAGAAGGATTTTCTTCACCTCCAACAAAAATAAACCACTGATCTTTTGAACGTTAACCAGAGAAAACATAAGTTCGAGGGCTAAAATACAAATTGGGGAAAGTGTTGGACCTCTAGGAGAGTCGAACCATCTTCCCTTGGGGGTTGAATGTTATCTTCCCTATAAATGATTAACAAAGCCCCGTTCTTGATTAGCTTCAGTTTTTTATTGAGGGTTGAGGGAACTACTTGAACTTGGGGGTCATGGAGCCATGGTCTGCCCAACAGCAAGTTGAACGATGCCGGGACATCCAGCACGTGGAATTCTACCGAGATCTCCAGTGGTCCTATTGATACCGCAAAGGTTACCGAAAGCAACACATCCCGTTTTGTATTGTCATAGGCTCTGACCCCTTGATTGCTGGGCGTGAAGTGGTCGGGCTACATTCCCAAGCAAACTGTTGTTCGGAGTTAGGAGACATTCAGTGCTGAGCCATTATCAATGAGTGTAACCAGGAGTGTAACTAGGACCCACTTCTCCAAGCATTTGACTGTAACGTGCAGCGGTTTATTGTGGTTCTTCCCCTTCAATGGCAAGTCCTTGTCAGAAAAGGCAAATTACCATGGGCTCCTTAACTAGTAAAATTAGCCCAATCAATTGCTCTAGGGATGCATCAATCGAAACATTTGTTTTATTCAAAACCTTCAGCACAACCTGTCGATGTGTAACAAGCCGAAAAAAATAAAAATAAAAATAAAAATAAATAAATTTATAAAATTAAATAAATTACTGTTATTTGAATGGGGTTGGGATTACAACCGACGGACAAAGGGGGATTGATATCCCCTCATTTATTGAATCGACGAATCAACACCTCATTCATTGAATCGACAAATCAACCCCCTTAATTTGAAGATTCAATGTTCGAAGGGCTGGGACAAGTATAAATTAGAGGACTTTGAGAGGATTTCGGCACAAGTGAGAAGGAAAAGAAGAGAAAGAAAAAGAGAAAAATGAGAGTTACCGTCAGCCGCTAGCTTCGCCGACCCCCACCACCGAAGCTGCCAATCTCACCGCCAATCACCATCGGCACCAACCACCACGGGCGATGCCTCAACGACCTCGCTGACCATCACTGCCACTGCCAACAAGCCCCGACACCTTCGATTCCTATTTCGATTTAGTACTCTCCCCATTTCCTTATCTGCAATTTCTAATTTGTTTTGGCTACGTGCTGTTGGGGGTTAGGCCTTGTTTGGTCAGATCTTTTGATTATTTTGGGTTTGTTTTTGTTTGGGTTTAATATTTTTTATTTTTGGTTAAGTTTTGTTTAGGATTATTTTATTCTATCTAAATTACTTTTTATTAAGTTATAATAAAAATAATAAGAATAAGAACAAGAAAAAGAAGTTTTTATATATTAAAAAGTGATGAATATTTTAAAAGTCTAAAATGTTTTATGAAAATCATGTTTTAAATTAAACTAGTAAGGATTTTATGAATAT
>JAOTRH010114075.1:0-15160 GCA_034768845.1 Heliamphora exappendiculata
TTGGATTTTTGGCATTTATTGCCCCCACCTACCTCCAACGGTCAAGAACTCACAAGAACTTATATAAGGAGTTACTTATCAACATTTAACAGACAAGAAGAGAGAGACTTGCATTTTATTACTCTATTTCTCAAATCCATTAAGCTCATATTTATTGCTGTAACTTCTGTTCTTGTTCCTCATCTCTCTTTACAATTTCATTTATTGTAAATATATCTTAAAGAGAGTGAGTGTTTCTTATTCATTATATATCATTTTTTGTAATCTAGGGTGAGTCACCCTGTTAGCCTTTGAGTTAGTGAGTAAAACTCATCAAAGAAGAGTTCAAGAGAGATTAGAAGAAAACAGATACTTATTTTCATAGAATCTTCTTGAAGCTGTAACAGGCTTGTGAATGTGCCCGTAAACATTTAGATAGCTCAAGTGGAGTCTTGAAGCTTGTAAAGGCTTGGAATACGCCCGAATGTATTGTGGATAGTGAAAATACTCAAGAAAAATCTTGAGAAGTGGATGTAGGTTAGGACAAAACCGAACTACTATAAATCTCTGGTGTCTGGTTCTATTTCTCTATTTCTCATCTTTTAATATTTGCATTGATTATATACTTACATACCCTGTCTTATTAAAATATTAAAAAAAATTTAAAAAAAATTTAAATTTTTTAAAAAACTTAATTCACCCCTCTCTTGAATTGTCTAGATCTAACACCCTCCATCCATCCCTATTATACAAATGAAAAGTCACTTATTAAATTGATGTTTCACAAGAAAATGTTCCAATAATTTATATACACACAAACTTTTTTTTATTTTAGGGACAGGTCGTAGTATTAGTCAACATCTCTGATCCACCTCTCACCAAAGTCTTCCATGGTGGCTAATTACAACATTTCTATTTTTTGGAGTAATTATTCTGTATTAATTAATTATGTAATAAAAAGTGTTTTGAGTGAAATCTTGGTAATTCATTTTTGTTAAATAGATAAATGGTGTTTGGTATTATTAAAATTAGTAGATTATAAATTATAATTTATAGCAAAAATTATAAATATTTAATAAAATTTATAATTTATAATTAAAATAAAAATAATAATTATAAATTACAGTAAAAATTGTAAATGATTGACAAAATTTATAATTTATAATTAAAATTAATAGTAAAAAATTAAAAATTACTAATAGTAATTTTATCAAATATTCTCATAAAAGATTAAAAAATAATTTATTTAATATTTATCGATATTTTTTATTTATTAAAAATAATATATAAACAATTTTACATAATATTCGAAAATACTCAATAATTTTTTATTTTTTGTGGTGTAATGATTGTTTCGTCACTGCTATATGCATCACAAAGTAAATACATGCATCAAACTTCAGATCCACACATCAAAATCAGAAGGGAATTGAATCCGCAACGTTCAATCTCCACGAATTTTAAACGAAAAATTTGTGAGTAGTTTAATTTAGAGGTCCTTTCGTATTTTTTATTTAATATAAAAAATTTTAATAAGTAAAATTTATTTGTATAAAAGTCTTAACGCGTAAGCATCTTTTAAAATAAAAATATTTTAAAATAGATAAATTTATCTGTACTATTTCAAAATATGTATAAAGAATACATATAATTTTTTTTTATCTTTTATTAAAAGCACATGTAAAGAACACATATAAATTTATCTGTCTTATTGAAAATACGTATAAAGAACACAGATAAATTTATCTGTGTTCGTTACATATACTTTTAATAAAAAATAAAAAAATTTATCTGTATTTTATTGAAAGCACGCATAAAGAGTATAGATAAATTTATTTGTGTTTTTTTAAAACATATATAAAGAATACAAATAAATTTATCTATTTTTATTATCTGTGTTTATATACAAACAGATAAATTTATCTGTTTGTATTATCTGTGTCCATACGCAAATACGTAAATTTATCTGTTTTTTATTAAAAGTACGTATAAAAAGCACAGATAAATTTATCTTTACATTTTCAAAATATATATAAAGAATATAGATAAATTTATCTATTTGTATTATCTGCGTTCATATGCAAATATATAAATTTATCTATTAGGCATAAATATGCATAATAAATAAATTTATGTGTTTGCATATTAAACAGATAAATATCAAACAGATAAATTTATCTATTTATAGGGTATTTTTTGAAAAAAAATTCACGTAATTAAATTTTATATATTAAATTTTTTATTGATAAATTTTATGCGTTAAAATTTATTTTTTTAAATATTTGATTGAAAGCTCTAATTTTAAAAGACATCTTTGAGTATTTCTTAATTAACGAGAAAAATGGTTTTTTTAAAAACTGAATTTTCTGTGCGCGTGTAGTTAATACTTTTATCAATAACGTATTTATTGGGTGGGACAAAAATTGCTATTATAACACTCTAATTTTGTTTCATTCAAAATAGGGAAGACAATTATACTCATATTTGTCCCGTTCTTGCTTTTTTTGTCTTAATTTATGTGAATTTTTTTTGCATCTATTAGATAACATGTAGGAAATCGTATTTGTAACTCTGTTCCGTTTTTCTATGTGCAGTTTCTGATTAAATAAATTAAATATATTTGATATATAAATATATATATAAATTTTATTTTTTAACAATACAATAGAATAAAAATATAAAAATATTATTTTTATTTTTATTTTTATTTTTATATTTTATATTTTTTTATTTTTAATTATAATTATTAATTAATATTATTATTTTAATATTTTATTATGTCATTATTATTAGTATTAATTTATTTTTAAATAAAAAATATATTTTTTATTACATCTCCAACTCTACCCGTCCCATCATTTTTCCAATCTTACCCCTCTAATAAACCGGATAGAGGTAGGGGGAATACACCATGCCCCACCTCATTCCGTTGTCATTTTTAATTCAAAATACCAATTTGTACTTTTTTTAAAAAAAATTTGATTATAATTTCATACTTTTTTCAATTGAGAAACTAAAAGAATAAAAATGTTAATAAAAAATGAAAAAAAAAACTTAAAATATGATTGACTAACTTACATGTTTTCTCCCGCTCTAATTTTTTCTTTTCTGTTTCAATGGTATAAAATAAATATATTTATATTCATATTTATATATAAATATTATGATTTAATCATTAATTTTGAAACGCAAACATAATCATAATTATGCAAATTTTAAAGAAAAAAATCACGCAATAACTTATATAGTTCAATACAACTTATCTATATTCACGATTAAAAGATATATTTTAGAGTGTATAATTATGAAATAAAAAATATTTTAAAACTAAAAAATTTAGAAATAAATTTTTTTTTACTCAAAAGTTACTTCAGTGCCCCTCGTATTTTTTTTACCTCTCTCTACAATTTCTTACGAATGTACGACTTTAGCTCAACCTGAATACATGTAAATAAAATTTTAGTTGTATAGATTCGCAACATACAAAATATATACCAAACAATAAATACATAGATAAAGTTTATATTTAAAAATATTATAAGCATAAAACATTAAAAATATTATTTTTATTGTTTGGATAAATTTACTTATTAACTTCTTAGTTTATTTTGGTTATAAATTTGTTTATTTGGCTTATTAACTTATTTTTATTTTTTTAATATTTTTTAATATTTTAATTAAATTTTTTTTATTTTTTCGACTCGTCTTAAAAAGTAAATAATTTAATAAAATAATTAAAAAATTACTAAAAATAAAAAATCAACTTAATCAAAGTAAATAAATAAATTTATCCAACCAAAATAAAAAAATCACAATAAAATAAGAAATAAAAATGTAATATCAAAATTCTTAACAGTCATATTGTCATTCGTATTCAAATCTCATAGTCTAATCCAAATAAGAGTCCTCATCTACCCATTAATCTTTTTATATTGGGATTAATTTTATTTTTATCTTTTAAATTATTATGATTTTTTTAAATTTTATTCTTCAACTACACTCAATTATTTAATTTATTTCATTTATCCAAATAAAAAATTACGGTTATTAATTTTTTTTCTTTTCCTTCCCTAATCTATTTTTAACCATAAAAAATAAAAAAATTTCACCACAAGCAGCACCGTATGTATTTTGATTTCAAAAAATGAATGAAAATGGCAAATAAAATTAACGAAATAAAATATTTATATTTATTTAAGGGATAAAAATGAAATTTAAGCCTATACGTTGTTTCACTATTTCCCACCAGATCGCTCTCATCTTCCTCTCTTTCTGCAAGACCAATGGCCAAGTGCATCAGCCTCACGGCGTTGCAAGACTGGTTCTACCGCCACTCATTCGCCAACGCCGGCCTTAAATCCACCGCCACCGATCTCGGCGACGGCACCGTCATCCACTGTTGGGTACCCAGGACCCAAAACCCCACCAAACCCTCCCTCCTCCTTATCCACGGCATCGGCGCCAACGCAATGTGGCAGTGGAACGAGTTCATTTCCCCTCTCTGCTCCAAATTCAACGTCTTTGTCCCCGACCTCGTCTTCTTCGGCGGCTCCTCCACCACCCTGCCGGACCGATCGGAGGCGTTCCAGGCCCGGTGCGTGATGAGGACGGTGGAGGCGTACGGGGTTCGGAGGATGCGCGTGGTGGGGCTGAGCTACGGGGGGTTTGTGGCGTATAGTGTGGCGGCGCAGTTCCCGGAGGCCGTGGAGCGGGTGGTGATCGGCGCCGCCGGGGTGTGTATGGAGGGGAAGGACATAGATGAGGGTTTGTTCAAGGTGAGGAGCGTGGAGGAGGCGACGAGCATATTGCTGCCTCAGACGCCGGAGAAGATGAGGGAGCTGATGCAGCTTTCTTTCTATAAACCGGCGAAGTTGATGCCGTCTTGTTTTCTCTCCGATTTCATTGATGTGTGTTTTCAAAAACTTCAATCTCACTGCTCCTAATTTCACTTTCTTTTTTCTAATTGTGATTTTGGATTGTTGTTCCTATTATTAAATTGTTGATTCTTGAATGGTTGCGTATAAATAGTATATGCGTTGTGAACTAAGATTGTGTAAAAACAGTAAAAGTTTTGATCCTTTTCGATCTAATGACGTTTTGATTTTATTAGTCGTATGGTATGAAATTAGAAGCCAGATCCCTTATCTGGAAATACCAGTTTAGAACATTAATAATAGGTGAGGTAAACTGGATTCGAACTTACATCTAACCCTGTAAGCCGACTTCAACGATCTAAAGTGAATCATGAGCTCCTAATGCTTTATCAATCTTGAACGAAACTCCCACAAACTGGATTCCAAGAGTACGAAAGCTATGTGGATTATGAATAATGGCATAGAGTAGAGAGATTGTGGGGAGAAGTCTGATTATGTGAAGATAACTGCAATGTTTTTTTGATACACACGCCGATGTATTTAAGCTCCCACTATCCTGAGGAATTACGAGTAATGATCGTTGTCTCGAAGATAAGTTAGAAAATCTTAAATCCACCAAAACTCTCTAACTGATTATGGGTAATTGGGAATGGTACCATGGGCGCCTGAATTTGGCTTAAACCTGATCTAACTCCATTAGTCCACGTGTTGTGCTGCTGAGAGAGGTCTAGGACAGAGGGAGACAGGCAATTTGGGATAAAGGATCTGGACTTATATAAATTGTCAAAAATTCATTGCATTCAGTCAGCAATGACAAGCTTGGAATGGATAATTGACTACCCTCTAATTATGCTGTCCTTAAAGCATCTTGCCGTAGAAAAAGTTTCATTTAGTTCTACATTTGGTGTTCATATATAATGTTGGATGTGTCATCTTCAGGATTTACTTGGAATAATTGTTTTCTTAGCATGTTTAAGATGAGTGTTTTCAATGAAGCCTTATATGAAGATTGTTGAATAAAGGGGGGGGGGGGGGGCTTTTTCATCTAATGCATCTTTATCATTTGGAGTGTTATCAACTAGTACGACTGTTGTGGTGCCACTGCCCATATTAATCTTCTCAATTTCTTGATTTAGCATGCTAGCCATTGATGTCAACAGCACATACATTTAGGATATTAAGGAGTTGGAGAATGGCATGCATATTTTATTTGGAATTGATTTAATCTAAATGACCGACGAGCTAGGATGAGGGTTCAGTCCAATTGATCCTTGGGGAAAGGAAAGTTTTTGGATGTACTACGATCAGTCATATCTATTTAGTCCTTTTTTGGTTAATTCTTGCGCTGGTTTTTCTGCATATGGCAAGTACAAAAGTGGTTTTGAGCCTAATAATTTTGGGTTTTGCAGTTGGAGGTTCTACTGTCCTTCCTCAAGAATTGGACCTGAATGTTAAGGAAGCCAGCATAACAACAACAAACAAAAATATAATACAAAATCTAAATCGTCTCCTTTAACATGATGGCTCTCAGTAATGCATTGTTGAGAGGTCTTAAATTCTGTTCCCATTTGTGCTTTTTTCCTTTGTATTTTTTTTCCCTAACTTTAGCTGTTAACTGTTTCAGAAAGTTGCTCTTCGATATCCACTGCATCTTTAGTATCTAGGATGTCATTTCGTAGTTTGTAACATTCAATAATGTTCCAATCTTAAATTTAAGAATTTAAATTTTCTCTCTTACCCAGCCGTCCCAAGCTTGGAGAGGAGGATGGTTGTACGTTAGGTAGCTGACTGCTAGTACGTCAAAAAATTCGTCAGATTTCTATGAATATAAATTCAAATACTATAGTAGACCTAAATTGACATGAAATGCCGTATTAAGAAAATATAAGAATTTATTAAAACTAATTGAAGATATAACCCTTAAAGGACAAAATGGCGTAGAAAGATTTATGTAGTTGATTCCAATTGATTGATAAAGGCTTAGTTTGATTTGGTTTAGTTTGGTTTGTTGTTCTTGATTGGACTAGTTTTAGTGTGGAGGAGTTCAACAATTATTATATAATTACAATAATATTGACTTAATCTAGAGGTTAATGGTTTAATCCAAGTTCCAACTGATTACTGGAGATGAGAATAATTTTGACCGAACTATTATCACCCATTTCTTCTGCTTGTCCCACCCCCTCTCTAGTTAATTTTGAGCTCGATGTTTGAGCATGATGTAAGGGCCATGTTAGATATGATTTTTTTTACCCTAATCATTTAGGGTTCTTGCAATTAGAAGTTTTGTTTGCTGGTAGGCATCCAGAACTTGTTCTGGAGCTATCATTTCGAGTCAAAGGTAGAATTAAATTGTCTGATAAACCATATTCAGGCATCATGTTGAATGTAGTAGTCGTGAGATAATGAAAACTGAGGTGAAGAATTAGAATACTTCCATCAATACATAGATCTCTCTCTCTCTCTCTCTCTCTACACACACACACACACACACACACACACACACATATATATATATATATATATATATTTGTTTTTTTTTTGTTTTCTGTGCAATGCATCAAGGCAGGAGGGGATGTCATCATGAATGAAAAATTCTCCGGCTACAAGGCTACAACTTACTCAATTAATAGATTTTTTGTTGTTCATAGTTTGAGTTGGTTTTCATATGATATTTTGGGTATTGTGCTTGATGTTTGATTATCTCTGGTTAAATACAAATTGAGGATCTGGGAAATATCCTAGGCTGTTCTGCCTGACATTAGTTCTGTGAATTTGGTTGCACGGGTAGGTGATGTGTACAGAACACCTTCAAGAAAGAAAAGAACTTATCCAAGCATTGCATCACGATAGAAAACTCTCTGATCTTCCCAAGATTTCCCAGGTTCTTTTATATCTTAATTTTTCGTCGTCACTTTATTATTTAGCTCCTGTTTTATTTCTCCATTACTGGTTTGATCGGCTGGTCTAATGGCATAATTTCTCGTTGATGTAGCCCACCTTAATAATCTGGGGAGAACACGATAAGGTATTCCCGTTGGAATTGGGGCACAGATTAGAAAGGTCATTATGAATAAATTTCATCAGTTCAGTTAACATTTGTTGGATGCAAGGTTTTGTATTTACTTTCTTTGGTTACTAACACGACACGGGATAAGACGATGACGGTTTGTTCATTATGTTTTGGTTAATTTTGCAGGCATCTGGGTGAGAATGCGCAACTGGTAATCATTAAGAATGCTGGTCACGCAATCAATGTGGAGAAGTCGAAAGAGATGTTCAAGCACTTGAAGTCATTCCTCATCGATCCTCTTCCTCCTAAACTCGAAAGCAATGGCAACAACCGCAAGGCAGACTAAAGGGTTAGAGGGAGAAAAGGGAATTCGGTCCATGAGATGTAAGTCACTCTTAATCTGGCCATCTTCTAATCGATTATACCTGGTGCTTCGGACAACAGAAAGCGATTCTAGGTTTATAAAGCATTCATTACATATTTATATAAAAAATATGAGTCCCATTGTTCCCGGGTACTCTGGATTAAATTTCTTCGTTAATTTTTGAAAGATCATGTCTCATTTTGGGAGAACAACCATTGCTGAAGAAAGTTGTTCTTACATGGATGCCCATTTCTACTTCTAGTATTCTGCAATAATATAATTATGCCAGGACAAAGTTGATGATGGAAAATCTTGATTCAGTATGTTAAAAGAATAGTACTTGATGCCACTAGATTAATTTGAATTAATATAATTTTATATAATTTAATCAAATTAGACCAAAAAGATAAAGAAAAAAAATGAAACATATTTGAAGGATTATAATTCCCTCATCTTGGAATTTGTCATCTCGTTTCATATTAGCTATGCTACATGTACTCGAATACGGGTATTGGGTGTGGGTATCCGTCTAATTGTCGAATTTATTTAATTTTTATATTAAATATATTATAATATAACAAAACATTCATATTTTTTAATATATTTTTTTATTTTTAAGGTAAATGTTGTTTATAACATTTCTTTAAGCACTTTATGCATTAAATGATAGTTTATGCCTAGTTCTATAATAAAGTTTGAATGGCAGTTGCCAAACTAGAACAGCCTCTTATGTGGTGTTGGATTTTGAGGGATTATTTTATAGCATTAGAGCAGCCTCTTCCTTTTGTATTTCACTTGGAAAAGCTTCCTTGACAACTACCCAAAAACAAATAATAATAATAATAATAATAATAATAATAAAGAATAGATAAATAAATAAAATCATTGACTTAAAGATTGTATTTGAGTCATGGTTCATACTTTATGGAATGATTTATTCATAGAAAAGAAATTGATAGGAAATCAAAGAAATGAATTTAATTTATTTATCTCAATGTTTTATTTTATTCATTTCAATATTTTTCTTATATTATATTTCCACCATAAACCCCTCCTACATATATAGCAATGATTTTTCATAAATGCTTAAAAAACAAAAAGAATGCAACATTATTACATTAATTAAGAACCATTGGCCCATAGCCTGCCGTACTCTCAAATATGCTCTGATTGCACTATATTGATTAATAATTATTTCTTAAAAATAATTTATTAAATGATATGATATTGTTACAATAAAAAAATATTAAGTACTCTTAGAGTACTACTTGGTACTTCGGGAGTACTCAATTTCACATGAACTCTATGTACTCGTTTGTTATGTTAGATAAAATTTGATAAGCAATATTGTATGTTTTATATTATTTTTTAATATTAAAAAATTATATAATAGATTATACGTACAGTGAAAAATTTAAGTATATATTTAATTATAGTGAGATAAAAAATAAAAATAAAATTATAGAATTATTTTTAATTGTTAAATAAGGAGGAAAGACAATACCAAATGGGCCTAATATTATTAATAAATGAGTTATTATTAATTTGATATTTGTTGAATTATTTGTTTTAATTTTGCAATACAAATACTAAATAATTAATTTTATGAAACAAAATTTAATTTGTGAGTCTTTATATTTTTTTAATCCTATTAACTCTTTTTCAATTCGGTGATCCAAACATGCTCTATTTATATTCAATACTTGTAAATATATTGCCTCAAATGGTAAATTAATCTGACAAAGCATGGGAAGGTAGTCATTATAATATTATTAATATTATTGTATAAAGTAATTGAGTTGAACCTCACTCCTTTTCAAAAAAATATGTCTTCTTACATGCAGTCGGTCCCGTTGAGAAACTTATTTGTACTAAAAATAAATTATGTTAATTAAAAATGGACAACCATATATTTATCGGATCACATTAGAAACTTATTTGTACTAAAAAAATTTATTGGATAACATTAGAAACTTATTTGTACGATATTTAATTAATTTAATTTTAAAATTATGTGATTTGGCAGGTGATTATGATTAATGATATATAATTAATTTAATTCTTTTATAAAAATATAGTAGTAATAATCTTCTTACCATTAATTTTATGAAGTTATTTATTTTGTAAGGTTATATAGTCTCTTATTATAAATTTAATTAATTAAACGAAAGCCTTAGATGGTGTTTGTGATTATTAAAACTAGTTATTTATATATTATAACTTATAGTAGAAGTTGTGGGTGTTGGGTAAAAATTATTGTTTGAAGTTAAAATAAAAAAAATAATTAAAAATTATACCATGTGTTATAAATATATAAAAAAATTATAATTTATAATTAAAATTAATAATAAAAAATTAAAAATTATTAATAATAATTTTGTCAAACACTCATTTAAAAGAATGCTATACAAGCATAATTTTGCATAGAATCTAATGAAGAATAACTGTTCTTTTATGGTACTAATGGAGTTTTTTGGTCCTTTTATTTCTTAAAACACTTCTAATGGGTATCTGATAAAATTATTGTTAATAATCGTATAAAATACTTTTTATGGGGTAGTGGACAAAGTTGCTGTAAATGTTTTTTAGTTTTCTGTTACTAATTTTAATTATAAATTATAATTTTTTTTAAACACTCATAACTTGTATAACAATCTATAACTATATTTTTTTATTTTCAATTACAAGTTATAATTTTTATCAAACACTCTCAACTTTTGTTACAAATTACAATATATAAATTTTATTATATCCATAATTTTAAAAATACCACTACACATTTATATTCAACTTGTAAAATTGACAGTAACGTAGTAATATGTTTTCGCTTGTTATTTAATATTAAAATTTGATATAAATTTATAAATTTATCTATTTTATTATAATAAAAAGATTGATAAGTTTGGTGAAATCTCCGTAACATTTTTAGTTACCTAAAATACTCCTCAAAACATATGACAACCGCAAACGGTTATAATATTTAAAACCCCAAAACGAAAAACTGCACCATATTGGGTTTAATTCGCCAAGATTAGACTTTCCCATGAAATTGAAACTTCAGTCCTCCGTGTAATCCAAAGGCGACTGTATTTTTGAGACTTTAGACAAAAAACACATAGTGAGGCCCAAATTTAGATAGAAGTTTTTTTAATAAAAACTAATTTTTAAAGGCAAAACTACTAATTAATTACTTCTCTATAGCCAAATTTGTTAATAACATATTAATTTATTAAGATCATTGTTTAAGAGTGATTTTATTCTTTAACCTTTTCTCTTTTTTATATTTAGTATATTCATTCAAAAAAATTTGGTTGACCTATTTATAAATAAAATAGATACAAGTTAGAGTAGAATAATATAACTTGGGGAGTGATGATAACTTACAGTTAAAACAATAATTTGTTACAATAATCATAACTTATAGTTAAAACAATAATAATTAGTAGATTGCTGACACTTTTTATTTTCAAATATATAAAAATTAAAGTATAATGCATATAATAAAAATATATGTTGTAATTTAAAACACAAAAATAAATTTAAATTTTATCAAGTGTAATTATAACAAATATAACACAATAAATAAGGTCTTTCCTTTAGATGAAGTCCTAGATAAACACCTCACTTGTCCAGTAATTAAGCTACCTCAGGCACAATCTTGAGCATCCTATCAATGGAGAAGAAATTAGAACAACAAAGCGGCATTGGCCTCCACCTATATAAGTACCATTTTTTATCAGATCAAGATTACGATCCTAATTTTTCTCGATTCGAACAATAAATGCATTTTTTTTCTTACATAATTCATTTATTATGATATATCTGTTATAATTATACTTACCTAGCGATTAAGTCACATCTGACACAATCTTATGACTCTTATTAAAGGACAAGGAATTAGAGCAACAAAAAGGCGTTGGCCTCCACCTATATAAGCATCTCTCTTTACCGGATTAAGGTTAGGATCATAATTTTCCTCCCCTTCGAACAACAAATGCATTTCCTTATTATATAATTCATTTATATGGCTCTATTTACATATTCATATACTGTGTTTTATTATTTTTGTGTCCTGGAATTTTGAAAATTGATTCAATTTATTGATTTTTTTTATATTTAGGACTTGAGACATAAAATATAAAAAAAAAAAACACTCGAGAAAAAACAAAATAAAAAATTACTAAAGAAGGTCGGGAATTATCTTAAATTTGTTACGATTTTAATGGTAACACTGTCGGTCCTCTTTTGAGTAATAATTAAATGTTAGCAGGTAAGTTGAGTAATAATTAACATATCTGTAGTCTTTTTGCCTTTTGTTGTTGAGGATATCTATAGTTTAAGGAGAAAAGAATTTTATCCTCTTATTATTATTTTAGTTCATGCTGTAGTTAATGCTTCTCTCTCGCATAGTCTATAGTGAATTCATTAAAAAAACAAAATTAAGGGACTTTCTAGACAGAATAATAATTTTATCTCATTACTAATTTTAATAATTCCATACCAATATAGGTGCTTTCGTTTGGTATGTTTAAAAATTTTTAACTTTTAAGAGATTTAATGTTTTAAAAAAAGAGAAATAAAAAAAGTTAAATTGATTGAGATAATTTTTTATAATTTTTTTTTGTTTCTTTTGATTTTTATTAAAATATCTTATATGCTCTTATTTTTTATTTTTAAATTAAAATATTTAGGATACTTGCATAATTTTTTTATTTTTGTGATGAAAGTTGATTTTTTAATCAAAGAGTATTATAATTATTTTACTCCAAAAAAGTTAACGTATTTAAAATATATATAATTTTTTTATTTCTTTTTAAAAAATTAGTAATATTTTTAAAAATATCAGACACTATAACTCAAAAAAAAATCAATTTTTAAGAGATGACAAACTAAACCTTAAACACAACTTAATACCGAATTTTAGTCACACCACTAGAGGATGGTCTAAAGACCTCTGCTAGGATTACTAGCTCCCTATCTATTAATAAACATACATGATTTTTTGTCATCCGATGCATTGTGTATTTATTAAAATAATATTATTTTATTTAAAATAATATTATTTTAAGTAATGCATAAAAGTATTGCATGATTATAAATTTTTACTTATTTAAAAATTATTTATTTTAAATTTAAAATTAATAATTTAAATTTATTTAAAATAGAATCCACACAATACACAATTTCATTTTAAATATTACATTTTGAATTTAAAATAAAAATTATTGATAATCTTTCTGAATTCACAACATTTTTTATTATTAAAAGGTACCAACTTTATTGCTTTATCCTTCGTAACCAAGCGCCTCTTTAACCAACCTGTCAAAATTACTGTGCGACGACCCCCCAACATCAGTGGCTTCCTCCGCCTTCTTTTTCCACTCCCTGGCTTTCCTCCTCATCTCCTTCCCTCCATCCCCTTCCATCACCTCCCTCACAAGAGCTTCAACGTTCCCGCGCTTCACATCGCCGTCGACCTCCACTCCGATCCCCCAGTTCTCGCACGCGTACCGGCAATTCGTGAATTGATCGGCGAAGAAAGGCCAGCAGATCACCGGTACGCCGCCGCACACCGCTTCCACCACCGAATTCCACCCGCAGTGCGTCAAAAACGCCCCGACGGACGGGTGCGCCACCACCTCCGCCTGATCGCACCACCTCGCCAGCCGCCCTCTCTCCTCGATCTCCTCCCAAAACTCCTCCGGCAGCGCCGCCGAATCGCCGATCACGACGTCGGGCCTCACGATCCACAGAAACGGGCGGCGGCTATTCGCAAGCCCCCACGCGAATTCCCTCAACTGCTCCGCTGTCATCACCGCTACGCTGCCGTAATTCACGTACACAACTGAACCGGGTTCTCTCCGGTCCAGCCACTCGACGCAGTCCGGTTCCTCCTTCCATAAGCTTGGATTGAGGGAATTGACGGCGGGATTTGTAACCTGACGGAGATTTTAATAAAAATAAAATATGTTATTATTATTTATTGTAATAAGTTATTAAAGTTTTAAATTATAATTATTTTTAAAATTGTTGATATTCATTACACATAATTTATTTATTATATTTATTATTCGTTATAAAATTATTATTAACTTATTTAGTACCATGCTCATATAAATAAATTAATTTTATCATTGTTAAAACGAATAAAACTAAAATTCTATTACTATAAATACTTAAAAATTCTAAATAATTGATGGCAGAAAGGTCAACGTAAAACATGAGAAATAAGTACAAATATTTTAGAGAAAAGTATTTTGGCTTCGTTTGCTAATTTAATTTTAAGTCTGATTTTTTATTTAAATTATTTTTAAGTTAAATAAATAAAAAGTTAAATTATAAAAATAAATTTAAATTAAAAAATAATAAGTTAAAAAATTGAACTTAAAGTGCTTTTAAACTAAAAGAGTTTTAAGTCAAAAATAAATTTATTATAATTTTTTAAAATTTATTTTTATATAATTTTATATTCAATATCAATTTTGACCAAGTTAGGAGAAGAAAAACAAGTAGTTAGGAAAGAGTTTTGATAAATTTTGACGAATAAATTTTAAAAATATTTAATTTTTTTTATAAAAAACGAACATGTATAACAAAAATTATGATATTTTTAAAAATATATAAAATTATTTTATTTATAAAATAAAAAAGTTAAACAAGCGTTTTTAATTTTAACAAAAAGTGGAGCTTTAAACCTCTTGCCAAAAAGGCCTTTATGATAGTATTTTATTAATTTATCATACTTTGTGTGTAATATTAGTTCGTAATTGTTCTTATTTTTTTAAGTAGATATAAACTGAGTTGAGAAATATTTGTAACCATTTGGGTCTAATTTTAGTGCCGATAACTCTGTTTGAACTATCATGTTAGCCGAACTATTAATATAAGGCTATGTTTGAAATAATTAATTAATTATTTATTTAATATTAT